>JADDOH010005352.1:0-10772 GCA_016648135.1 Agrypnia vestita
CCTGTTCCCACCCACTGCTATTCTCCAAACTTCCAGTTGGAGGTCCTACACCCTCGGTGGGGGAAACCCTGTCGACGTATCGATCAGGACTCTCTTCAGATCTCTTACGCTTATTGGCCCTCCCTTTGCTCGTTGTTTGAGACCGGCCCTCCAGAATGTCTTCTCCCATCTTGGCACAACTAGGAGAATGGTGCCTCTTGCCAGGTTCAAGTGCGCCAGTACTCTTGGGATGAGATTCGGCGGCGGAAATACCCAGGCCCGCTCGTAATCCCAATGCTGACTGAATGCGTTGAGATAGGAGGCCGAGCAATCGGTTGAGTCTAGCGACACGTAGTTTGGCACCACATGGGCGGTGGCCGATGCGAAGAGGTCGATCTTAGGACGTCCCCATATTCGGAATATTTCCTCTGTCGCTGGTTCCAGGAGGTGCCATTCCGGGAGTGGTGTCCCCCCGTGAGAGTCGGTCCGCAATCCCGTTGTATCTCCCTGGAATGACTGCGCTGTCAGAGATATTTCCTGCTGGTCGATAAACTCTAGGAGGTCTCGAGTTATCTTCAGAAGGCCCAATGATCTTGTCCCCCCCCTCCTTGTTGATGTAAGCCACTACTGTCTTGTTGTCTGTCTGCAGTAGGGTCTTCGTTCCTCTTAGCAGGTAAGCGTGATCCCTGATCACTGCGTAAACAGCGAAGGCTTCTTTCTGGTTGGAATGCCACCGCATCTGCTCTGGGGACCACTGGCCTGATATCGTCTTGTCGTCCACCTGGCCTCCCCAACCTGCGTCCGCTGCGTCTGTAGTCAGGAAGTGGGAGAAGGGGGCTTCGTGTATTGGGCAGGACTCCCGTACGGCCTCCAACCACCACTCTAGGTCTTGCCGAACCGCGGCAGGAAGCTCCACTTGTCTGGATGGCTCGTGCCTCTGCAGCTGGCGGCTGAATCTCTGCAGTCTTCGGCAATGCAAACGACCCCGAGGGGTTGCGAAGTTTGCGAAGTTGAGTCTCCCCAAGAGGCCTAGAACCTGCTTGGGGGAGCAACTGCCGGCCTCGATCGGGCGGCGCAGTACTTGGCGAAGGCCAGAGCACTTGCGGTCCGAGAGGGATTTCTGGTTGGCTTCTGAATCTCTGCAGTCTTCGGCAATGCAAACGACCCCGAGGGGTGGCGAAGTTTGCGAAGTTGAGTCTCCCCAAGAGGCCTAGAACCTGCTTGGGGGAGCAACTGCCGGCCTCGATCGGGCGGCACAGTACTTGGCGAAGGCCAGAGCACCTGCGGTCCGAGAGGGATTTCTGGTTGGCTTCGGTGTCCCAAGTTATGCCCAGAAACTCCAGCTTTTGGGTAGGTATAAGGATATACTTGTCGCGGTTGATGCACCAACCCAGATGCTGGAACAGATTGACCGTCTCTACTGCCTGGGTCGCTAGCAGGTCCCTTGACTGATTGGCCAGAAGGAAGTCGTCCAGGTAGACTACGGTCCTTATTCCTCTCTTCCGCAAGAGTCCCGCTAGCCAGTTTGACAGCGTTGCGAACATTCTCGGGGCTGATGACAGGCCAAAGGGCAGGCAGGTCATCTGGAGAAGTTCCCCTTGGTAGTACAGTCTCAGGAACTTCCGGTGCGATTCCGCTATTGGTAGGTGAAAGTATGCCTGGGTTAGGTCGATTTTCACCAACCAATCTTTGGGCTGGAGGAAGTCTGGGACCCGAAAATGGTTGAACAGCTTGAAGGGTTTCGCCTCCACAAAGGCATTCAACGCCTTCAGGTTGAATATCGGCCTTAGGGAGTTGTCCGACTTCGGAGTTAGAAACAGATTTGAGATGAAGCTCGGAGAATGATCTGCTCTTTCCAGCACGCCTGAATGTGACTCGACATGTCTCGAGACTCCTTCGTGCTGAAGCTGCTCAACAGCTGCCTGGTGGGGAAGACTAACGGAGGTTTGGCCACAAAGGGGATTCTCGCGCCCTTGAGGATTCTCAGCACTATAGGTGGTGCCCCGAACTCCTTCCACGTGCTTTGGAACCTCCTCAAGCGTCCTCCCCAGAACTGGTTGTTCAGCCTCGCGTCATCTTCTACCTCTACGGCTACGGTCACCAGCGGGTTTTCGGCCGTGGTCTGCCTTCCGGATAGGTCTCCTGTTCGGGTTCCCTGGGCCTCGCTCCCTGTTCCTCGGCTCCGGCAGAAAGGGCTTACGGGACTGGAGGTATCCCTGGTTCGGAGCTCGACGAGAAGTTGACGGCTGGGGCTGAGATGTTGACGGTTGGGCCAGGTTTCGGGTTGCGGGCGAGACCATCACCTTCTCCTGGCCCCCGTTCTTTAGGATATACGCCGATAGCTCTTCCCTATTGAACAAGTATCCCGAGCTTGGAGGGATTTTGGCCGCACCTTCTCGCACGAAAGGGTCTTTGAAGCCCTCCAATATGGCCTTTCTCCGGTTCAGTATACACTCTGCCCGTCTGCCGCACACAATCTGCAGGATGTCGTCCGAAATCTTATTGTACGGAGCATCGCTGGTGAACATCGACTGAATCCGCTCGAAGAGAGCCGAAGCGGAAGATCCGTGCCGGGTTCGGATGCCCAATTCACCAGCGATTGCATCCCGTCTCTCAGGGCTCTGGGCGAGCAAGGCGTTTGAAAGCGCGGCGAGCGATCTTTCCAGCAAGCCAGTATGTTTCGGCGCGTTATCGACCCTTCTCAAGTCGTCGTTCACCGACAATTCCACAAATGTGGGAGTCGCCACGTAGGTTCTCTGCGTTTCCGCATAGCGAACGCCTGACCACTCTCGGAATCGAAGTGTTGCAACTTCGAGATCTGTTCGATTCGCTTCGGGTCCGCTCTCGGTACTGGCGGCTCCTTCACGACCGTGCTGAGCTTGCCGAACTCCAGCGTATTCTTCGCCCTTCTGAGGCTCGGCGGCGGCTGAATAAAGGGCGCATTCGTGTTCCGGCGTTGGCGGCGTTGTTGATGCAGGGGCCGCGCCGCCCGCTAACAAGGCCTCCGTCAGAGCAGTCACCTGTTTTAGCAGGTGGTCTACACGCGGGTCGTATGCTACGCGGCGTCTCTTTCAACTCGGTTCTTCGAAAGAAGATCCGTCATTCGAGGATACCGGCGAAGGAGCTTGCTCGTCCGCCATCTTGTTAACAAAACGTTTGACGAAATTCACGGGATTTACACTAAAATATCAACGTCCTGTCGCACTATGTTAAAAATTTGTATAGTCTAATGTTTGTTAACCTAGGGATCAAAAATTAAGGGGGTAGGTTGCAATAGAAACACAAAAAATCACAACAAAAGTTGGCGTGTCTAAACGCGTGCCAAATGGCGCGAAACATCGACGTTATATGAAAGAAAAACCGTTGCGCGGACGAAACCGGAAACAGGGATACCAGCGGGAATAAATTGTCGCAAACAGGGAATCAGAGGGGGTAGGAACGCGTGTCTAGTGGCGAAACAGCAGGCTGTTCTCTCATAATGGATTCCAGGCGTCGAGACGGAACACAAAATAATAATTAATAACAACCCTAGCGTGACCGCTCAACATGAGCCGCTTGCTGATTGAATGTTACACTTTAATTATCTAAAATTGCCTTTCCAGCAGGTTACGGACAGACAAGTAAATAATTATATTTATTATAGAAGATCGTTAAATCAATGATTATTCTTCTATTAGATGAAGACAGTAGATAAAAGTGAATTAACTTGTCTTGGTATGATTCCATTTTGCTTCTGTTTTATTGCTAGTTGCTGATTGCTCTGTTAACTAATATTCTACAATTCGACTAAGCAACTTACTATGATAATGTAATGATGTACTGTAATGTTATAATTTAATAATGGTTACATTGACACATGTACATATATTTTGTTAATAGCGAGTTTAGGAGATAATAAAATGTATACCTACTTTATACGAACTCATATTGTCAATGATTGATTCATTGGACATTTTATGTAAATTATATTAGTATTTCAGATTACTACTATATTGCTTGATAATAAAATTAATAACAGGTATGTACTTATTCATTTTCAGATACAAAAAGGCAGTGGTGCGTATACATTGGATTTCAAGATTCGATTCACAAATGTTTATGACGGCATTCAGAATGTTATTGCAATTTTGGAAGGGTCTAACAAGGAGCATGGCATTCTACTCAACTGTCATTACGATACTGTTCCAACTAGTTATGGCAAGTTTTTACTGTTCTACAAGCTTTCAGTCTCTGAAGTAAAAAATTAGGGATGCATCCGATACTGATACCGATATATCGGCGATAATGTGGATTTTCTGATATATCAGAATCGGCGATATTAATTTGCCGATACACCAATACATTTTGAATTTCGCACCATAGATAATCCGTGCGTAATGCGCCATCTTCGTGCTTAATTTATTCATGTTTAAACGCGGATTTATCTACACTGGGGGAATCCCTGCATTTCATAATTTCATTCCGAACACGGAATAAATGTCTCATCAATATTCCTACTATTCTCGAACTAAGCCAAAAGCCTGTGCTATGAAAATAGGACTAAATTGCTGGTGTTCTGGAATGGGGCTCGAACCAACCACCACCAGATCACTAGGCGAGCATCATGACCACTACACCAACAAGCTTCTCATATAATAATCCAAACTTAAGTTCTGTTTTTATTTAATTACAATTTTTAAAATTTCATTATTAAGTAAACATTGTTTATGAATATTATACAAATAATTTCGTCTGTTTAAACTAAACCCACTACTTTTTACTCCTTTTGAAATCTTCACTGTCCGCATCAGTATCGGTATTTTCGATACTTTTTTACAAATATCGGTATCAGTATTGTACTGGCAAAAGTGCGTATCAATGCATCCCTATAAAAATATTCATTAATCGCATAGCTTTAACCCCCCCTCAGTAATTTCATCTTTCTCATGAGAGCGAGATATATTTAACGAGTCTCCATGTTTAAACAAATCCAAATCAATGCTTTAAATATAAATATTTGTTGTAACTTCATTTTAATGCCTAAGGGCCGGTTGTTTCAAGTTGGATTAAAGTAAGCGTTCTTTTAAAGCATAGATTTTTACGTTCTCCACCATTCAGACGATCCGTTTTTGTAAAAATCTATGCTTTAATCGACCGCTTACTTTGATCAAACTTGAAACAACCGGGTCTTAGCGTCATTGGACTTCGGTATCCTTGTTCCCATTTACAGATTTGTCGTGACTATTTGTGTCGCAACTTTTAATTAATAATATTTTTCACCAGGTGCTTCTGATGATGGGATTTCATGTGCAGTGATGATGGAGTTGATTAGAGTTCTTTCTAAGGCCGAAGTTCGCCTCACACATAATGTCATTTTTCTATTCAACGGGGCCGAAGAAACGCCATTGCAAGTATGTATTATTTCTAGATTGTCAGAGATTGACATTATATCAATGAGTTTTCTGGGATATTGACCGTGTGTATACGATCTTTTTGCTTTTTGACATTTCGGATATCACTGCGGGGTCCATTACCAGGGCAGATGTGTTGTTGTGAGTGTTGATATTGTGGTTAAGGTATTGCACAGTACATTAAAACCAAATTAATTCAAACCCAGATAATTAGAAATTTCCCATAATTTGAGATTTTTAAATAAAAAAGTCCCAAGATGTTAATTTCATAGTAGATTAACCCCTAATTCCAAAACCACGCTGATTCGTAATTCAAAACAATTTTTAGCCCCTTGAACCATAAATCAAAATATTCTAGTCTGAGTAATTTGAATTTTTTTTGAAATTGAAAAAATATTTCGATTTTTTTTGCATGTGACAATAACAAATATTTCAATATCGGGTAGGTAGGGTGGTAGTACCTAGTAATAGAAATGTCATGATCTTTGTATTAGCATAATAAATATTGCATTTTCGAAATGATTGCTTGAAATATGCAAAAATACAGACTTTTTCAGAAAATTGATTACTTTTTTCATGAGTTTTACAATTCTTGGCGAATTTCGCAATCGCATCGCAATTTTTTTTGTACCTTGAATTTCGAATTAACGGGGTACTGCATAATTTGAAATGTTTTTTGAGTCCCTTGAATTTCGAATTAAAGAAGTTCTACTCTATTGCAAGTCAGTACACAATACACCCTGCTTTCGTCACGGTATTGCAAATCAATACCTAATTACCCTGACCAGAAGAATACTCGTTAATTACTCCTGAATGACCGTGAAAAACAAAGACATTAAACCAAATACTTTATTAATATCATAATTTCCAAATTGTTATGTAATTGCTGTCTTGTCTATGTTTATAGTTAATCCCATATCTCTACTGGCTCATTTCATCAAGGCTAAGAGCTGTTTAATGTCTACAGCATTGTTACGGCAGCTGGAATATTTTTGGTTAGCCGCGAAGTTTAAATATGTTGTTTCTTGTTTATTGAGGTATCGTAATTCCTTGTTTTTGTTTAAAATGATGCATCTTTGGCATACTTACGCATTTGTTTCAAAATTGTCAGAGTCGTTGAATCTTCCTTAAAAGCAACGAAACAAATTTATAAAGACATAAATTCTCTAGCCATTTCCATGGCAAATACATATCATATTTTATCATTCTGTTTTTGGAGGTATGTCTTATTTAGAAAAATGTTCATCAATTAACTGTATCAGCAGTTTACATTTCTCGATCATTAAATCGACTGATGGACTATTTAGAGATACGTATTTTATTTTTGTAGGCTGCACATCTTTTCTTGAAACATAAATGGGCTGCGTCCGCTCGACTTTTCCTAAATTTGGAAGCCGGTGGACTTGGCGGGAGGGCCATTCTCTTTCAATCAGGACCGGGAAATGCCTGGCTATTCAATGTAAGATTTTTTAAAAAATTTTTTAGTCTATTTTTCAGATTTTCACAAAAAATTGTGAAAAGGGAGAGGTGTGAAAAATATTGTAGAATATTTATTATAAAAACGATGTACCCTGCCGCTATCACAAACAGCAACCAGGTAGCGAAATCGCATGAAGTAGCACATGTTCAGATTTTTTTAAAATACGTATAGTAATATTAATGTGTAGAAATATTATACAAATTATTTATTATTAGTCACTTGATGATATTTCTAATGTTAAATAAATTCAAAGATAACTAAACATTTTTGATTACGTCCATCCAAAAATGATGAATTTAAAAAAGTGATTTAATTTTTTTGCAGTGAGAACAGCAAATATGTCAATATTGGTTACTTCGGTAATAGAAATGGCGCAATCTTTGCTTTAGCATAGTAAATATTTGCATTTTCGATATGGTTTCTTGAAACAGGTCAAAATACATATATGTTTTTCACAAAATTAATGCTTTTTTTCATGAGTTTTACGATTTTTTGCAAATTTCAGGGCCTAGCAGCAAGCAATCGTAACTTTCTATTTTTATTATTATTGTATTATACCAGTCTAAAAATTATTTAAACTCTTTTAGTACTATGCCCGTAATGCGCCACATCCATTTGGACATGTGATGGGGGAAGAACTGTTCCAGAGTGGAGCCATTCCATCCGACACGGACTTTAGGATTTTCAGGGACTTCGGGGGCATGCCAGGTAAGCTTGTGATGGGAATTTTTAGCTACAGATTCTCTATGAAATCATCTGTGTATAGTATTCTGGGATATTCTGCCGTATATATGTGACCTCTCTGGCCAACGTTTCGGATCCCATTGCAGGGTCCATCATAAAGGCTGATGTGATGAGTGAGTGTTGAAGTGTAGGTTAAGTATTGTCTTGCAATACCGTACCGAAGTCAGGGTGTCTCAACGAAATCCACTTCGGAAGTGCCAGGGTAAACCAGATACATATTAATAGAACAGCGGTTCCGAAACCAGTTGGTGATATCTAAAATAAAGCGATTTTAACCGTTTTACTGCGAACCGTTGATATAGCGACGCATTATAAGTGTGCGTAAACTGCGTAGCGTCGATATATCGAACTGAGTGGGTGTGTCGCATTGCGCGTGTGTAAATCCTTTTTAATTCGTCAATAGTAATATTAATTTACATTTATATCGTGGTTAAAAATCAATTTTGATATTTTTTTTATTAGTAAAAATTACCGCTCATAAGATGTCAAGTAGTGATGATGAAGACACTTGTGGATCATTGAGTGAAAATCTTTCGCCTAATGAAAGTAGTGACAGTGACGATGAAATCAGAATGTCTACGAATCGAAGAACGCGCATTTGTAAGAAGGGAGTGCATGGAATTTGTGTGGGGAAACATATTTGCAAATAATTTTCTTTTATATCGTTTGTTTATTTTATAAATATAAATAAATACAGTTACAGCAACCTTTTTGTTTTATTTGGATAATTTGATATGTCCCCTATATAACTATAACTTAAGGCGGTACATACATTTTTTCAAGCTGTCAAAGTGGCGATATGTGTCGGATAGATCATGCTACTTCAATACGAGATCGAGACATGAACAAACGTCATATCAGATAAACTTTGCAAGAGCGTATTTTTTACATGTCCTTGTGAGATAGAAAGGTTGCGAGGAAACGAGACAACCATATGGAGTACCGACGTTTAAAATATATGGGAACGCAAGTCATGCGCGCGTACCATTATTAGAATTTTAAATGTTTTAAGTCTAAAATATAAAAAAGCGTATGTATATTTCTCCAATAATTTAGGTGTTGTAAAAAAAAAAGTAAACAACAATTTTTCTTATATCACTGTTTTTTAATTTAAAACTTTTGTCGAATAAGCAGATTTAGATATTATTTTGACTTCCGACTGAAATGTCAAAACACCTGTGAAAATAATTGAATTTAAATAATTTTTATTTAAAATAAACAAAAAACTACTACAACAATATGTATTGAATTAAAAAATAAAATTAAAAACCATTTATCTATATTTCAAAAATTATCTCGTAAATTAATATCTTACTTGACTTTCAAATAACAATGAAATCAACACGATTATAGTGAACATAGCAAGTCAGCAAAAGTGACATGCGTTCAATGTTAGGTTATGAGTAGAAATGCAATTTAATACAAAACTAGTTAAAAAAAAACATTATTATCTGCGATGAATAGATTGCTTTCGAATATATAATATGATATTATTTTGAACTAAAGTCAAATTTGGCATAAAAACACGTTTTAAAGTGATTTTTTTATGAAAAAATGATTGGACTACATGAGTGCGTCCGCCTCTCCCGGCTGGCGCGCGGATTGTGATCTCCAAACTGCGTAATTTTTTGACATATTTCATACTATAGAATTTTTATTTTTAAATATTAATTAACATGTTTTGTATAAAAAATTAGCTTTTTAATGGTGAATGAAGACTCAAAGTGCGAATATAGATACAATATATCATTTAAAATCATCTTTTTATATGAATAAACAACATTTGAAAATGACCAAAAATCGTAAATATTTAAGCATGTTTGAAAAATGATATCTTTTTTAATATTGAATATTTCTTAATTTCCTACGTACGGATTCTAGATAATTAAGTAAACTTTATATGTATGAAAGAACATATTATGCTTACATACAAATTTTAAACGAATCACACTTTGCCTGGGGACATTAAAAACGTTTTTTTTGCCGCGGCCTGTGGATTAATGCCTATATTTTTCTTAATTATTGTAAATAATGTTCAGTTTATTACTTTTATATAAGAACAAAGGTTCTATCTAAGTTAACGCCCTAAAAAAATTGCAATCTATCATATAAATTCTGATATAAATGAATAATAAAATCCCACATTTTCGTAAAAAACGCCGAAATATGCATTTGCAGTGAATGTACCGCCTTAAAGAATTACGAAAATCTCTCTATATTTGATAAGAATATTGAAATTTTTGTGAACACTTAATTAAACTTAATTAAATTTTTAAAAATTACGCAATTTTTGCATAGTATGTAAAAAATGGTCAGCAGTAAAACGGTTAAACAATGTGAATTTGTGTTCAAAATCGGCATCATTAAAATTGATATTGAAAATTTGAACAACATTCTGTCTATATTATGTACACCAATGGCATGTAGACAGCCGATAGTATTGTGTCAAATAGTCGTTAATATTTTTTAATTCTTTTGCCTCGTCTTTGATGCACAGTCAGGCACCAACTGCCACTGTCGTGTATGTATTATGATTTATTTATAGGTTTTGTGAACTTCTAGGTTTAGATTTTGCCTTCTGCCACAACGGCTTTGTTTATCACACAATTTACGACATGGAAGCTTACATTTTTCCCGGCAGTCATCAGCACCTGGGGGACAACACGTTGGCTCTCCTGAGGGCCCTTGGAATTGCGCCAGAAATTAATAACATGCAGGTATTTAATTAAATTAATTTTTAATATTATACTTGTAGCTAAATAATTTGTGATGGTGGTTTGAAAAATTGTAATCTTTGTCTCGTCCTATTTTTTGAGTGGGTAAAATCAAGAATCTTTTTTCTATTTTAAATTAATTTGTTGACGATTGATGTCATCAAACTATAAATTTTGAGATTTTCAATTAAAAATATGTTTTTTTTTTGCTTTTCTTTAATTATATTTGTATTGAATAAATTTTTTAATTGGCTATTCATATAAAATTGTTTAATGTTAGGATTATCTGTGAAAAATAAAATATATTGTCTCTTTTCACAAAACAAGATATGATAAGGATTTAATAGAAACTTAAATATTAATAATAAATTTTATAAATAGCTCTCTCTTAAACCTTTTCCCATCATAATTATTTTGTACCTGCGTCATTGTAACCAAGCCCCCTCCAACCCCCTCCCACCATAA
>JADDOH010005353.1:0-26142 GCA_016648135.1 Agrypnia vestita
GGGGATTGAATAAAGAGATACACTCGCGATACAGATAGTTGTATGTAACTGGGATCAAATGACGGGGTGCGTGTTCTCGATCCAGGGGATGAACGGGACTGCGGGGACACTCTGGGAGGGTCTAAGTAGAATTGCGCAAAGCCTCCACACAGTTAAAATGTGTTCAGTCAAGCAAAGGTGAAGCATTTCGAATCGGACCAGAGCGTCGTGCCTCAAACCCAGCCGGAGGGAAGAAGCCCCTACGTTCTTTCACTCCCCTTGGCTCGACGAGCTCGGGCTCTGGTTATGAATGTATGTGAAAGTAATAACTCCGTACTCAAGGACGAGATAGGACGTTCCTCATGAACGAGAGATTATAAGATGCAGGTAGCGGTTCGACAGTCAGTGCTTATGCTCGGGGCCGCTTTAATGAGCGAGATCTGTTGGCGGTTTAACAATCAATTTTTATGATCGGGACCGCATTCAGGCGCGCGATGACATTACTAACACCATCATACTCATCATTCACCACCTTTTCTAACTTGCTGTATACAGAGACCTTCGGGGTTCTCCTTTCCCGGCCAGCGAGGAAACATATCAGGAATTACACAATCAACTGTAATAATCATGCTGTTTTACCATCATTTAATATCTCTAGTCAATAAGACTACACCGTGGGATCAATCAAATCAACTATATTTGGCGATGCTAACATGGCTCTGACTGACGCGCTCAAGGGAGAGTCTTTTCCAGTCACCCAGTTAGTTCATTCAGCCCTTTAATCAGCAGTAAACATCATAATAATCCGGCTCATGTAGCCGCAACGTGGGATCCTCATCATAATACACCAGTCAATTTGACTGCCCCGCGGGATAATATACAAACCTTAATATCAGACGCGGGATTTCTTCCTGATATGTTTGTCGCCGGGAAGCGAGGACTTCGGGGATTCCAGCAGGAGCAATAGAGTCTCGGCTTGATCTTGGTCTGCAGCTTAGTGTGGGAGGTTATGTCTAAACAGGAGTTAACCACCGGATGCGGCGATGCTCTGGGGCCGCATCCCCCTCCCCCCTACAGGGGGGGGGGGGGCATCTAAAATCCACGTTTGAACAGAAGTGGTTAGACACTTCTTAAATTTCACTTACAAATCTGTATCTTCCATTCCCTTAGAATCTCGGGCTGCGATAATGTCAGACAAAGCTTGCCCTGAGCCTCTGTTGCGCCTAGTTGTTGTGAATATATATATGTTTGTCTTCCCCTACTATGTACTATGAACAGATTGAGCAGATTGGACAACGTGAGACGCGCTATCGGTAGGTTTCTTACTTGTGTTTTGAATATAACGTATGCTATTATATCTTGTAAATCTGTCATAAATGGGTGCCGCATGTGGTTGTGCTGACACTGTTCTAAGCTGCTATTATGAGATGTTGATAATCAATGCGGGCGGAATCTTTAGCGTATGCCGTTAACTTGGCAACGATTGTATTGTTTTATATTACAGTATTTTAACCCCGATGGTATTATAGTTATGGCGGTTCAATGTAAGGGAGTTTTGCTACTAGCGTTTATTCCTAGGCTACGCCGCATATAATTGGCTTTTAGGCCAACTCCGGACGTGGACGATATCGGCTATCTCTCATATAGGCGAAACTGTAGAGTTCTAGAGCGGTTTCTAGAAGGACGAGTACGGATTAGTTACGTGCGTTTGTTATTTCCATAGTTAGGTAAGAATTCGATCTATATTAGTCTAGTCGCGTTAATAAGAATACGAATCTCACCACATATCAAAAGAATTTTGGATAGCTACGGACACAACGGAGGGGGAATTTTCCTAACCACTAGATAGATCACGACTGGCCAATTTTGAAAATATAAATTCTTAACAAAAAAAAAATAATATTAGCTTTCATGTAAATATACTTCCGAAGTTCTAAGTTCGACTTAAGTTTTTATCTAGTAGCTTAAAGCATAAAGTGTGTGCTTAAAGTCACAGAAGTTGTAATAAAGCTCGATGCGGTAGCTTAAAGTCTCAAGCTTTGGGCTTTTCGTAAAACTTATATTATTGAACTTTATAGTTAGGTACTTAGCTTAGGTCTACAGGTAGACACATTACAACTTTTCTTTTGATTTATTGCTTTTATTACTGTTTTCATACTTTGTTTACTCACTTTTCTTTTGATTTATTGCTTTTATTACTGTTTTCATACTTTTTTTATTGCTGTTGTCATACTTTGTTTATTTCACTTTTCTCTTGTTTTATTTCTTATACAGGGTTATTTGGAAAACATTAATAACCTCGCAGACCCATACTCCTGCCTTGATTATGAGTCGAAAATGTTTAAACTATTATGACCTAATATCAATAGTTAAGGAGATACGCGACATCAAAGTTTGCATTTTTTTTTCAATATTTTTGACTTCTTTTTTGGAAAATGTTGAAGTATTATTACAGTAACTTATATCGAGTATGAAAAATTCATTCCCTTTAATACAAGTCAAATAAAAAAATTAAAACCTTGGAATTCCAATTGGAAAACATTCCAATTGGATTTTTTTTGGGGTTTTAACCATTTTATTTAACTTGTATTGAGAGGAATGAATTTTTCGTAATTGATATTTGCTACTATAATGATAGTCCAACGTTTTACAAAAAATGAGTCAGAAATATTGAAAAAAAAATGCAAACTTTGATGTTGACATATCTCCATAACTATTGATATTAGGTCATGATAGCTTGAACATTTTCGACTCGTAATCAAGGCAGGAGTATAGTCCTGCGAGGTTATTAATGTTTTACAAATAACCCTGTATAATTGGTTAGATTAGCGTTAAGATCTGAAATTACATTGATATATTGAGTCGTTCATAATCGAGCTCCAGTAGGATATTTCAAGATGTTTCTTTGATTTATTGTACTGTGAACTTGTGAGTACTCTAAATAAATAAATAAGAGTCGTCACGAACTCGTAAGGCGAAAATACGTATTTCGCGACGTATGGCGTAAATGAAAATAAATAGGTTTTATTCCCCGACGTCTCCCGAAGAGGCGCCGACGGCGGAGTGACGTCACCGCGCCTCTTCACGAGACAGGAGCAATTTCCCTTCGGAGAAATATCGTCCCGGCTGGTCCAGGAATGTCTCCAGATACTCGG
Source organism: Agrypnia vestita (assembly GCA_016648135.1). Lineage (NCBI taxonomy): Eukaryota > Metazoa > Arthropoda > Insecta > Trichoptera > Phryganeidae > Agrypnia > Agrypnia vestita. The sequence goes on from JADDOH010005353.1 coordinate 3,135, forward strand.
CGTGACAGCTGTCGAATCGGACGTCTGTCGGGGGTGATATACTCTTCGATATGTGGGGTTGGAAATGCTTCAATGAAAGCCAACTCCGTCAAGGCACGCAGGATCTTACCAAGTCATCAAATTGCTAAATAGCTGAGGAGCGCAAAAATATCTCTCAGTTTCTTATTATGTACCTACATAGTTTAAAACATCTGATTTAAATCCACATTCCGACTACACATAAAATATATAGGGTATAAAAGCAAAGGCAGCCATTTCCGTAAAAAAAAATTAAAAAATGTTTTGAATGCAATCACCGAAGATTACTAATTTAAAACGAATTGAATTTTAGATTTTATGTATATATCCCTTCGAAAATCATGTATCTAATAATTGTATAGGCCATGTTTCCTATAAAATCTCGAATACATTATTTGCATGTACAGCAGATTATTGAGGAGGCCAAGACCCACCAAGGGTTGTAGTGCCAAGAGTGATGATGATGATGAGAGTGCATTATAAATTAGTAATCCTACATTTTTTTTGATATTGCTGCCTTTGCTTTTACACCCCACATGTTATGTGCTAAATGTTGTGATATTTCTGTGATTACACAGATACAAGCGAAGCGTGCGTCGGTATGGCTAATAGTGTGACCAAGGGACAGATATTTGGCGCGAGGGGTACTTACGTGCGAAACGGAACGGATCTATGTACCTAGCGATAAACAAAAGTGCAACGAAGATTCTAGCGACGTGAATTATTAAAGTTGGACCTTTGTGAAATATTCTAGAAACAATTAGTGTGTATTTAAGAACGGTGCTCCGATTTAATTCATGTCACTTTGTGTGATAAGTAAAGTTTTTAATTATTTTTGATGTTTTATGTGCGTCCTACAGCCACAATTCTGTGACAATATATAAAATATTAAGATTCTTTTATTTAGTTTTTATAAATAAGTTAAGTGGCTTTCTTTTCAAAATAGTCCAATCGTTACGGAATTCTGATTCTAATATCGTTTAATTCTAATATAAGTTTAGATACATCATACTCATACCTATATCCATATTCGTAAAAATTATTTTCAATGAGCAATCGTTTTCTGAGCTTTAAAATATGTTTATATTTTAAATATAAACTAAATAACTAATAAATATTATAAATAAAAAAAATTAAAATAAAATAAAAAATAAAAATAATAATAAAAAAAAGAAGAAAGAAAAAAAAGAAAAATAAGAAAGAAGAAAAAAGAGGAAAAGAAAGAAACGAAGAAAGAGGAGAAAGAAAAAAAAAGGAAAAGAAAAAAAGAAAAAGAACAAAGAAGAAGAAAAAACAGAAGAAAGAAAAAAAAAGAAAAAGAAAAAAAGAAGAAAATAAGAGAGAGGGACAACAAAAAGAAAAAGAGATAAAAAATATATTCAAAATATATAAAAAAATAAATAAAAATAAAAATAAAAAATAATAATAATAATATAATAAATAAAAAATTAAGAAAGCAACAGCATTTACCAGAACCTTGATTGGGTAAGTATTTAAAATATATTTGATTTTTGTTATTTCATTTCAAAATAAATACGGATTTTTAATCTAATTACAATTACAAGATTATTGGATCCTAATATTTTCCGATTAAAGAGCAAATTATAACAATAATTCACATAACTTTTTTAAAACAATATTTTTTTAATATATAAACTAATTTTATCATACAAATATCTCACAAATAATATCCTAATACCCTTCTGGACATGCACAGAAAAATAAAAAACTCTTCACTTTCTGACGACCCATTTACTCTGGATGACAATCATCCATTAATATTACGAAATCAGTTTAATTGTACAAAAAAATATATTTAAATTCTGAAGCGTTATTTTATCGATGACACTTTACATGCCAATGATATCTGTCGGTTTGTATTATTATAAAAGTGATGTTTGAGTTTTGAGGATTCGAAAAAAATTTCAAATCCTAACAATCGCTCGCATTCAATATTCTGTACATTCACATCATTCCGTAATTCTCTCTCATTACAATTTTATTCTATTAGGCTCTAACCCAAGATTTTGATTTTATTAAAATATGCATATATTGTGTCAATCTCCTTATTATCATTTTTTTATAAAAGGTTTTTTTTAATACAATATTCAAAAATGCGTAACTCTAATATGAAAGTATCTACTGTTTTACATATTCCTTTGTATACATGACACTTGTACAACCCAAATTGCATTCTATATATGATTAAAAAATAAATAAATAATCTTACAAGAAGCTAAATATACAATTAATTTTTAACACAGATTCTTCTAGTAATACAGGCATCGTCTAACTAAAATATAAATATATAATATATATATAATATATATAATATTAGGTCCTTACATATGAAATTGACGTTTAGTATGGGAGGAACATAAAGCCGATTTTTTTTTATTATAATATATTTATTTAATCAAAGTATGTACCATTGCTATCTATGCACTTTTGCCATCTCATAGGTATTTCATCGATCCCTTTACTAAAAAAACCATTCGGACGGGAATCAATAAAATCTTTGAAGGCGGTTTGGACTGCCCCATCGGAGTTGAATTTTTTCCTTTGCAAGAAGTTATCCAAATTTCGAAAAAAATGGTAATCTGTTGGGGCAAGGTCCGGAGAGTCGGTGGATGTCTTAGACATTCCAATTGAAGCTCCTCTAATTTGGTAGCCGTCTGTTATGCAGTGTGTGGTCTAGCGTTATCATGAAGCAGCAGTGGCCTAGAGAGATTAACCAGCCTCGGTTGTTTAGCAGCTAGCTTTTCCATCATGGTTTGCAGTTGCTGACAATAGACATCTGCCGTAATCGTCTGGCCAGATTTAAGAAAGCTGTAGTGAACGACACCAGCACTAGTCCACCAAACGCTCACAAGTAACTTTTTTGGAGTCAATTTTCGCTTGGGGCATGGTTTGGCTGGTTCGGCAGGGTTCAGCCATTGCGATGAGCGCTTCCGATTATCGTACAGGATCCACTTTTCATCACAGGTAATGATTCGATTTAAAATCCCTTCATTATTGTGCCGGTTGAGTAATTCAACGCAGCAGTCAACGCGCGTTTGTTGATTTGCTTCACTCAATTCGTGAGGTACCCACCTTTCAAGCTTTTTCACCTTACCAATTTGCTTCAAGTGGATTAAAACAGTTTTATCACTAACACCGCAGCCTGCAGCTAACTCGGATGTGGTTTGCGATGGATCCGCTTCCACAATAGCCTTCAATTCTTCATTATCAACTTTGGTCTCCGGCCGTCCACGGGGCTTGTTCTGCAGGTCGAAATTTCCAGAACGAAAACGTTGGAACCAAAAACGCACTGTGTTTTCTTTTGCGGCACCGTCGCCATACACATCATTAATCCTTCGAGCCGTTTCTGCAGCACTGGTGCCACGGTGGAACTCGTACTCGTAAATAACGCGATATTTCAAGTTTTTCATTTTGTAAACTGAGTGACGCAAAGAAAAAAACAATTGAGGAAAAAACAAATGAATTATAATTTTCAAAACACAAATACATGAGTAAATAGCTGTATAAATTTGGATTTGGAATTCCTAGCCAAAGAGAAGATATTTGAGATCAAATTTGCCAGTACGGCTAAACCTCAATTTCATATGTAAGGACCTAATATAAATATATAATAGTATATCAATAATAGAACATTTGGATGTTTTAGTAATAGACCGAGATCAGCTGGAAATATTTTGATATCTAAATGTAATACTAGCACAGCCCAACACCATTTCTCTTATCAAGGAGAATCATTCTTTAATGCTCTTCCCAATGAAATGAAGACGGAAAAAAATTATAGAAAATTCAAGAATAAATTGAAAAATCTTCTACAAAAAACCATCATAATAACGCAATGATAAAATCTTATCAAAAACAATCTATATATACTTTTAAATGTTATTACAATACCTTCTTAATTATTAATTTTTATAACTTAATTTATTGTATCCTTGTGTATACCTTATTTACTTATTCTAATGTCTCACATTTTTGTATTCTTGTATTGTTTATATCTTACTTACTTAATTTAATGTCTTAATTTTTATAATTTAATCTAATGTTTCTTTTTCTATATCTTACTTATTTAATCTAATGTCTTACACTAACGATTTCATTAATAATAGATATATACATGTATGACAATGCCCCCACTTTTAAACACGAGAATAAATTCTCATTTAAAAGTGGGTAAGCGTGTAATATAAATGTGTATTAATTAAATTATATTGAATACTCTTAAGTTTGCACATTTACCAAATAAATATAAAAAAAAAAAATAATAAAATACCTTTGTATAAGAATTAAATTAAATTAAATTAAACAAACCTGTTACCTCGGGCAATAACGTTAATGTAATTTCCCCCAAATTGCATTCCATTTTTATTTCTGCTTCTTAATAATATTGTTTCGATAATAGTCGCATCTCCGTTGGATCATAAACGTCACCAGAAAATCGACAAATTAAAATCAGTCTACATACATACATTCGAGGGTTGCAGTAAAGTTACCCCAATAATATTGCATTACATTCTGACCGCTGTTGCAAGGATCCCGACATTATTATTACCTTTAACAATCAGCCCTCGCTGCCAGGGGTGCACAGCCACCCCTCCAGGTCTGTCGCTGCATTAATTAGCGAGAGTGATCCGATGTACGACATTCCTGGGTTTGATTTGTTTTGTGGCGAAGTTTTGGCAGGTAAGTAGTAACCGAATTGATTACCTAGGTATCGATCGGTTTCTGTGCTGCTGTGTCTTCTACTGTCCTTAACACAAATCCTAAGGATTTCATTGCTTTGTTACGAATTTCATTATAGTGCAGTATTGATATGTGGTTTTATTTTTACTTCTATTAAAACGTATTTCTTTTCATTTTTCTAAATTAAGATATAGTTCATTATTGCAGCACCACGTATAAAGCAGATTAAGGTTATTTCGCAAAGTAATACAGTCGTTTGAGATCGCTTTATATATTTTAAGATCATCTAAAAACGTCAAAACATGAACTTCATGAAAAAATGTCAACAATATCGTTTATAAGAAGTAAAAATAGAATAGGCCCGAGGTGGGATCCTTGAGGTACACCACTGAATTTAGAGATTTCTAGAAGTTAGGTAGCTTTCAATCCATTTCAAGGAGTGATTGCTCATTCCCACGGCTTTTCATTTTTCAGTAGGGCATGTGCAGTTGTGCAGAGAATACCATTGTCGCGGGTGCTCAGGAGGTTGTTCGGGGGATATCCAAGTGGAAGAAGAAGGGTCGGCAGACCTAGACTGCGATGGGAAGACGAGGTCAGAAGGGATGCGGACCAAATACTGCGGGTGACAGACTGTAGGACCGTAGCGGAGACTGGAGGAATTGAAGGCGGGGGTTGGTGGAAGCCAAGATTCGATATGATCTGTAGATCCATTGAAAAGGACGAATAGGGTGGTAAGGAGTAGATAAACGCATTGAAATCGGGCATACATTAAATACATACCTGCTGATGTAATGTAGATGTCTATAGAAAAATTACCTACTGCAGATGGTGGAAATTGTCACATAGTGAATTATGTATTGTGATTGTATTTATGATTGCCGTATATTACTTGTTTTTTTTATTTATTTAAACCAAGAAATGTTCATATGAATATTACAACATACCTCTAGAACTCTAGACTAAACTAAGGATTATTAAAATACTAACCTATCTACGTATAATGTAATGCATACAATTATTTCTTAAATGACTTGTGATCGATCCTTACTATAAATCTTAAATACCGATCTGAAGGCTACAACTTATATTTTTTTAGATTTTTATAAGAAATGAAAAAAATAATTGACCCATTTGTCATTAGCGATCTTTATTGGTATATTTGGTATATCTCTCTCCGCCCTTACCAAGTATAAGTACATTACAGGTACAACGAATTTGATCACTTCTCTCACAATACCCCTCTGTTGCCTGCCGTGGTATTTATACGTTGGGTTAATTTCTTTACTCATTGCTAAGAGGGAAATGGTTAAGCCGATAATACAGGATCGGGAAAATAAAAAGAAACATTGAGTACCTACTCGAGACACCGCCCCGGGCTGCTAAAACAGGGGGCGGTCTAGACGAGCGATTCTCAAAAATATCAACAGTCTTATCTTTATAGTAATCCCTTTATTAATAAATTTGAGTCAGATTTAAACTATTTAATATAATGAAACTTTGGAGATATTATATTTGGTTTGTTTGATGCAAAATTTCAGATGCGATCATGGCCGATTGTTTTTTTCTATTTCTCTATGATTAATTAGTAAATGGTATTTTTATATTTATGTTCTGAGATAAAATTACTGGATTTTATTCCAAGATTTTAAATAAACAGGTATCATTATCAGCTGCGAAATATATGTATACTATGCCATGGGAAGAACTCCAGATGTTTCTAGCATAGTCCATTCAAATAATATATGAAAGAAACTAATTTAGAACATATGTATACAAAACTTACAAAATTTTGATAATGTGTAGATGTTATTATGATGGAATTAGTGAAGGTTATATTGGGTCACTTGTGGACGGGTGGGATCCAAACACCTACATACGCTAACCCGCCAAAAGTATAGTAGACTAACTTTTTTATACCCTGTATAAGCTTATAATACTAGTCTGGTGAGCGTTTTACAAACTATTTGGTGTTTCTAGACAAAAATTGTAATTTTTTTTTAAATTTTAGAAGTGGAAATAAGAAAAATTCTGGCAAACTATGAATATTTTAGTATCGCTATTTCTTCTTAGTGATCTAAGGAACCTGAATCCTTGTATTTATTTATTTATCTATTTATTTAACTTATTTAACGCCTTATTTAACGCCCTTATGGGCTTTTACAAATATACAGAATAATTTTTTTAAAAATAACATAAGAGAGATAAAATAATAATACAGTTAAAAGTACAAATAATAATAGTTAAAAGTAAAATAGAAAAATTTATTGTCCATTTCCATTTCTTTGAGATGTAAACAATTGTATCAGCTTTGTCCTATAAACAGTTATACTATCAGCAAAAATGTCAGCCGCCTCTGCATGTTCATTCCCTAATGAGTGTAATCTGGGAATTACAGAGTTTGCTAATGCATTAGTTCTGACATTTTCACTATAATAGAATAATGCACTGTGTCTTGATGACCTCGATGGACCATATAAGTCGATCAGACTAATAATCTGGGGGCAATCAATCAAAATATTTACGATCCTATAAAGAAATATTAGGTCTGTTACAGTACGTCTCACAGACATGTTTAAAAGTTGTAAATAACTAAGGAGATATTCATAATTGATATCTTCCAAGCGTATATTTAATTTGTAATTAATAAATCATAAAAAATTTTTTTGGACTCGTTTGTATTGTTTGTTTACGGAAAGGAAATCATAGAATTATACATTACAAATTATAATTATCATATTAAAACATCCCTTATTTTTGCCTGCCACTAAGAGCATTACGTACTAGTTTAATAAAAGAGAAGTACACAAAAGAATGTATTACCCAAACCATACATAGTTCGGCGTCAATTGTCACATCTCATTTTGGCATTTCATTGTTCTTGCATAGGGGTAGGTGCCTGGGGGGGAGGGACAGGTCTCCTTGATTAAAAATACCGCCAACGTTTTTATTGCGGATAATCCTGATTGGTGGAAGAGATTTCGAATTAAGAACTCCCTCGTTTCGGCATTCGAATTACGGCCTTTCCCGCCCAACCTCTGAATTTATTTTATTTCATCAGGGACATGGCGCAATAATCGGGCGCCATCTTCATTTTATCTATTGGTTCATCTGTCTAAATAAATTTAATCAAGATATTAATGGCGCAGATGAAGCATTATTCTTTATCATGTATGTATGATGCTTAAGCCAGCCTTTAGACAGGCCGTATGCCCTGTTAACGCCCAATTAAAACTTTCATACAGATACTGTGTATATACTACGTGCATTATATTCATTGTATGGATTACTTATTATCAAATTTATTAATCAATTTGAAATTATATAGAAAAATCAAATCAACGATAAAATATTTGGCTGCTAGCGGGACTCGAACCGCGGATCTCCTATCTATCCGAGGCAGGTGCGCTAACCGATTACGCTACAACGTACATTACCGTCAATATATCGACCTTATATATAAGTCTCTTATTATTAATTGATTAATACATAAATATTTATTATAAATATATAATAAATATTTTTTCGTTAATTAGATTTTTCTGTATGTCTTTTCTAATTGATTCATAATTTGGTTTTAAAAATTCCTATATGCTAATTATCACTTTACTATTTTTCCTTATTATCACTGACTCGTCCTATAATTTGGGGACTATAACTCTTCTTCCATATTATTTTCTTACCACGTATTTATGTCTTCCTGTTGGATAATCAAATAAATGAATAACTTGTTTTAATATTTTCTTATTTCTATCGCAACATTCATTTTTGTGGGCATGTACATATATACCTTCTAACATAATATAGACGTGTCGGTAAATTGGATCCAACCCCTTCACGCAGCAAGACAGACTCACTTAACTTCCGGTTGATTGATGATGTAACAAAACAATTTAAATTTAAATATATTTTGAGTTTGGAATTGCAGTTTTGGCGTTCAAAGCGCTTGTCACTTAATTAACGAGTTCCTTCTGTACTGTTTAAATCCCAGAAGATTTTACCCCAATACAACGAAAATATTAGGACAAATGTACTGTTGTTGTATCAAAATAAATAAAATAAAAATGTGAAACTCAACTCTAATAAATTTAAGAAAAGGTACCGCTCCCACGATTTTCATTTCACTGGCTAAAACTAAGTAATTAATGTATATTACGGTATATTATGGATGTCTCACAGAGACGAAACTGTATTTTATTTTATCCAGTACTACCGTTCAGAAAGATTTGAACAAACTCAAAAATATTCTGAAAACTGAGTAACACTAAAACCAATGTTCTGTGTATTTATTAAACTTGATCTGCAACCTGGAGAATGGATATTGTGAATAAAGCGATCTTCGTAAATGTATTAAAGAGATGTTCTTTTGTAGAGTACACTAACAGTTGCAATATTACAATTTCGAAAAAGTTTTGCAGTTCAGAATAGATAATTTTAAATTTTAAATTTCTATTACATCAAATTTATAAGCCCCAAATTAATATTCCTAATTATTCCATATTGCAAATTAACGGCACAAGGGTATGATAAACGGTTTTAAAACCGATAAACCGGAAAAATCATGGGACATGATATATAATTAATGACGACCCTTGCGTGTCTTCTGTGTATAGTTTCTGGGATATTCCGCTGTGTATATGACACCTCTCTGGCCGACGTTTCATCAGCCCTGATGATGGACCCTGCAATGGGATCCGAAACTTCGACCAGAGAGGTCACATATACACGTCAGAATATTCCAGAAAACTATACACAGAAGATTCTGAACGACCGTGAAAACCTGAGAACATTTTTTTACCCTTGCGTGTAATCTCGGACATACGCTGATTGGGTGTCACACTCTAATTATCTCAAGTTGTAATTCCAGTAAGTTACGGACGTTACAGACCGGCAGACATTTAAAATTAGAATAGTTGATTGTGTTTTTGGAATAAACATATAAAAATATTATTTTTAATGATTGGATTTTCAAAATGTCTTTTTACTGTACTAAAAATAAAAAAAAATCAATTTTTGAAAGGTTTTTATTTGACATATTTACCATTTTATTTGACTTGTATTGAAACGAGTGAATTTTTCAAAAAATAAGTCAGAAATAATGAAAAAAAATGCAAATTATGATATTGCATATCTTTATAACTATTGATAATGTTAGGTTACGGTTGCTTGAACATTTTTTTAAATAAAAATGCGAACACGAAATGCATGTTGCATCAATATTCTTGATTTTCAAGATAAGCTAAACGTTATGTGTTATGAAAATAAGACTAACTTGCTGATGACTTGGAATGGCACTCGAACCACCGACCACCAGACCACTAGACGAGCGTCATGAGTAATACATCAAAAAGCTAATCGACTCATAATCAAGGCAGGAATCCACCTGTAAAGTAATGTGGACTAGCTCTGTTACACTCTGTATATCTGGTACATAAGATAAAAATAGACAAAGAAAAGGAAACATTGGAATGGCCAACAATTAACTGGACTGCTTTTGGCAAACTTAAGCATATTTTTGAAATTTTAAAATAAAGAGATCGCAATTAGTTTAAAAAGAAAATTCTCTAAATCTTGCATACTGCCAGTGATGATGTATGGACTAGAGATGATGGCCCTTAGAAAGAAAAATGTAGGAATGCTGAAATGCACGCATCGATCCTTGGAAAGATCCATGCCTGATATAGTCTAAGAGATAATAGAAAGATAAAAGAATAAGAAATTATAGAATTACGTACAGAAACAGAGTAGTGGATATCACGGACCGTAGGTATAGCCAAGTTAAAATGCCAATGAGCAGGGCATATTGCAAGGCAGTATGCCATAAGATGGGCTCCAATAGTTCTGAATTGGAGAATAAGAGAGGCATCGGAAGACCTCAAAAGAGCTGGGCCGACGATATAGCCGCAATGAGTGGAACAAATGACCACAAAAAGAAAATGACACAAAAGGATATCAGAAGAGTATGGATAAGAGCCTATATCCAACAGTGGAGAGATGAAAGCTGAAGAAGAATATTAACGTTTTTGCCGAAATATTTCATTAAAATCCAGGATCTAACGAAATGCAGTTTGCTTTAGGTACAGGAGCCAAAGGATTTATCTCTTCTTCTTAAATCAAAGATAACATTCAGAGATGGCGGGATCGTCGCGTCAGCGGAGGCAATTAACGTTCATCCGCGCCGTTGTTGTCTCGAGTATTAAGCCGTTATTAATGATGTAGGTTCGGGTCCCCGCTTCCTCTAATTATCGGGGAGATTATTTAAAGTTTTTGCAGGGCAGATTAGCGACATCATTTGTCACCCGACGGAGGTGTGGAGAATCGAACGCCGCGCGCCGCCTTTGTAATGAGCAAATGTCACCGAGCTAGCTGAACGCGTTGCACAGCTAATGAATCTAGAATTGATCTAAAGGGTTTATCGGTAGAAATGAGAACTACCACATGCACATGCCATGGTAAAAAAATCTCATACCAATCGTCCAAGATATTGGTATAAATTGTTTTAATTAATGTACTACAGAACTGGTAATTACTGGCGAGCCAACTATTTTAGTTGATTGCAAGAATATAGTAAAGACTTCAAAACTTTATCTCTAAACCACAGCGCCTGTCATCATCAAGATACACAACTCTCTATGCAATAATGTCCGTCACGAACACTACCAGATGGCACAAAAAATAATGATATTTATAAAATGATGGGACAATGGGCACTAATAATCATTAACACTGATATATTGTTTTTTTTTATTTATTTAAAATATAATAGAAACCTAAATGGATAACATTTTTACATGATTCAATATAGGAATATAATAATAATATAATTTAGATACAAAGTAATTTTTTTATAGTTGGCCGAGTTTTAGCATTTTTGTCACATCTGTTTTGAATTTGTCAGTGGTCAGTTGTTTCGTCTGTTGTGGCAGGTCGTTGTATAGTTTTAATCTTTTGCAAATTAGTCGACATTGTCCTGCTTTGTTTTGGCGTGTGTTATGTGATAGTTTTGAGCCATTCTAGTGTTGTGTTGGTGGTTTTCGTGTATTTTATGTAGTTTTATGTCTTCGCCTTGTATTTCGCCAATTACTAGTCTGTGAATGATTTTAAGTGTTTTTGTAATGCTTTCGATGTTTAATTGTTGTGTTATACGGTATACAGTTTCAGTTGGTGTCCGGTATTTCAGATCATAGACCATTTTTAGTATTTTGTTTTGTTGTCGTTGGAGTCTGTTTAAGTAATAATATGAATAATATGATAAGAATTGTGATTATGATGGAGGAGCTCCAAGAGTTAGTCTCCTTTTGGAGAAGTACAGTGAAAAAAAAATGTATTAATTGTAGTTTTAATAGACTAGAGTAAAATAGTGTAATAAACTTGTGTCTTATATTAAGATAATAAAAAATAAAAAACATTTATTTTTTATTTCAAATAATTTCGTAGAAATTCTCTATAAGTACCTACCTACAGCTTATTTCAAAGTATTGACTGCACACTGCTGGGAATTATAGTCTAAAAATCATAGAGGGTTGAATTATATTTTATTCTTTCTCTTCCTTGAATAAACATAATATAATATATCTTTAAGACCATCCACTTCAGCATTAAAAATTAAACGTAAAAATATGTAAACCTACAAATAAACATGTGTTAGGTTGGCATTATAGTATTAATGAAATGTCTTATTGATTCTCTATGACATACAATATTTCCAAAGTAAAGTTAACTTGTTATTATCAATTCGCTTTCCGTTCTCAAGAATCGCTCTTTTCAACTAGAAAGTGTTTTGTATCATGAATAGTGTTAATATATTATTATTTATTAAAATTATTGAAATGAATTCCATCCCTTAATTATAACCACAGTATAAAATGCACATCCACCCGCAACCCCTTGATTTCAGTTGTACTGCCATCGCCTCGCGAAGAGATTCGCATCCGAATTAAATGATAACAGAGTGATATATCGAGCGGGGACAGCTCATACGTCAGCTGTCTACTCGGTTGAGATAACAGATGTTTTTTGGTGACGACAGACGTTTAATTCCTGAAGAAAGTGCTCCAGATAAAACCCACTAGGTAACAGGGAGATGGGATTAATTAGCTAAGTACCTACATGCGAAAATCCAGAGAGTTTTCCGGGATAAGTAATGGAAGATCTTAACTCTTTGTCACATAGTGGTAACTTCACAAATTTACTGCACCTTGTGAAGTCATTGCAAGCCTGTGAAGGAGGCCATTCTTTGTATTTTACTCTTTAACGTATTATAATATGGACACGTTATTCCCATACCAGCCGGCTTTCATATGTAGCAAATTTCGCATTGAAAGAGACAACAAATCAACAAAACAAAACACACAAAGAAAAATTAGGTAATTTGAAGTCACGGTGACTAAAATAACATACTCATTCTTACTACAGTGTACGATATTCGGTTCCTTTTTCCGCGTAGCGTCGCGCCTGATCACAGCGAAGGTCCGTTCGATAACGAATGCAAGTAAGGCAATTACCTTACTTTTGAGTTGACAAGATTTCACGCTTGTAAAGTATCTACAGTTTATTATATCATTGATTTTACTTAGATGGTTGTGAGAAATTGGGATGAACTTTGATGGATGAGACGAGGTCTGTAGATATCAGGCGCGTGCAGTGAGTACATTAAAGCATAATGGTTGGCGTTGTTGATACAACAGAGACCTGTATGTCATGTATGGAAAGCCTGATGTGATCAGTTGATGGGCTGGTCACGTAAATAACACTCTCCACACCACAAGGACGAAGAAGACCATGAAGGCACGAACTGCGATGGATGGACTCTGTCAGCGCTGATACATCCCTATTACAAATAACAAACTGGAGGACAAAGCCAACAAACAGACAAGAATGGAGGAGATTTCTGGATTTGGAGATTAGATTTTCCATTATAATTTTACTATGAAAAGTAATACATATTTCCTTAAATTGAGTGAAAGAATATCCTTTTTAAAATGTGATTGTTATGTTATAAGAAATTGGAAAACAATAATGTATGTAATAAATATCATGTTGATGTGCAAAAGTATCTCTTTCAATGCTTACTATACTACGCAGCTAGCAACCTCTTCTTCCGCGCCCAAGCTGACAGCTGCATTTGCTACGGATTCCAGATTTCTCCGCGCCATTTGAAAGCATATTATTAATAACTTTTTCAACCTTCCTCCAAAATTGTGAAAAATTTGCATGTTTAAAAACACATGAAGCCATTGTTGAAGGCAATATGAACAATGTCTGTAACAGACATGCATAATGGGTTAGACGAAAATAGATGTGCCTCAAGCGAGATAGAAAACTGTGTTCTACAATATTTTTTTAAATATTTTTTATTTATTTACTCATCTTGACCTTAATAAATTTTGATACATAGAGAAAGGGAGCCACTCATCTTACTAGGAGGAATCTGCGCCGAGATAAGCAGCTTACAATATAAAATATAGTGAGAACAAAATTATATAAATATAAAACAAAATACTGTATAACTATAAAATTAATCAATTAAATGAGGATATAAATATAAAATATGGACATTTAAAACATTAGAAATTATTGAATAGAAAAGTAAGAGTGAAATTAAAAATATAATATGTATAGGATCATATGTATGGATAGCAATTTTACATTTTATTTTATTCTAATGCATTAAAAACAATAATTATTTCATAAATTCATTCTTTCATTCTCTTGTACTCAGGGAAGGACTTACACTTTTACATAATTACATATTTTGTATGCATGTATTTAAAAAATATTTGTTTTGTTAATTGTGTTTTTTGTAGTGTTCGTTTACCTTCTTTTATATTTGTTTAATCTCAGTTATTTGAGGGTCTTTTGATATTATTTATTCTTAAATATATATAATTTTGCTGATATTGTTTGGTATTTTGAAATTATGTAAAAATCTTAAAGATGTGCTTGTTTCAAGTTTTGTATAAATATTTTATTTTATTATTTATGTGGTAGAAATTTTATGTAGAATTTTCTAATTTCGAAACTGGGAATTTCGTGAAGATTGGTAGTTGAGAAAGTTGATTTTTTTTAAATAATACTTTGATGATCGTTCTCTGTATAACTTTAAGTGGGCTCATTACGTTATCGTATGCCCCTCCCCACCCAATAATGCCTTACTGCAGTAGTCTTATTATTTCCTATCTCGGAAGTCAGTTTATTCCACTTTACTGGAAGAGTAATATTTATTTAAAAATAAATAAAATCAAAATTGTAACGTAAATATACATTTTTTTAAGTCTTCCTGCCGGGCTCACATTTCTGAACTTCCGGTTACGAAACCATTAATTCAGTTAAACATTTAAAGGGACAATTGGGGACAGCTTCACCCTTAAACATTTATTTTTATCGCGACTCCCATAAATATTGCGACACCCGTTCCTTTATTTGTGAGAACAAATATTAGGGTCATCACGAATGGACAAGGGACGTCATTACATCGCAATCATAAATATTTTTCCTTCGCAGAATACAATGTACACAAATATAATACTTGTATATGTTGGACCCATCTTTTGTTGCATTCCTTCTGACCTTTTAGCTAATGATTTTGAAATGGAATCTTCACTTGAATCTAAAACGAAGCATCATCTATCAAATTCCTTTAGAGCTCGTGTTATAATAGCCCCAGGTATTTATCACCTCATTCTGAATCACCTCCTCTTTGTTCAAGTCGTCACTTTGCATAATAATTGAGTCAACGATTGTATGCATTCTACACAGGGTGGCTTCTCTTATTTTACTACTAGGTGTAACCCGTCAAAAATTACGGAACATTGGTTCGCGTATAGATTCCTTTTGGTGGTCTACGGAGAGGCGGCCGTAGCCACATGCGTTAATCAGTCGGTTCGGGTTTGGTGGCCCGGGGTTCAAACCCCATCTCCGGTCGTTTTTTTAGCCGTGAATTCGAACGAAATTGCGGACGTTGCACAAAGTTACGGGGACAGACAGACAGACGGACGGACAGACAAAGAAATGATTATATTTGATTAGATTCTATGATAATATTCAAATTCAATTACAAATAACATTCAATAAATAAAATTAATTAATTTAATTTAAGAGTCATCTACGCATTTTTGCCAACAAATTAAACGCTTCGTTGAATTCTTATTCAACGACATCAGGAGGACGACTATTACCCGCGAAGGTAGAGGGCGGACTGATTACTGCTTTCGAGGGCGTAAATTCAACGAAACGTCGAGAATCGTTTCTCGGAAAAACATACGGTTCGTATAAAATATCCGCAACCAGTTACAGTTAAATATCTCTAACGACCGTAATAACAAACAACCTTAACTCTTTTAAAATTATAAGCTTTTTTGCCGTACATGGTTATGAAGGTGCTTGAAAAGGTGAAAGTTGTGAAGCAAGATTAGTGTTCTTCGTTTAATCAGTGTATTTTGTTCCTTCTACTAAAGTTTTTAAATAGTTTATGTCAGCAGCAAGACGTTAGATATATTCATTTTTAGGATCATCTTAGAGATCACAAAAACGTTCTCAAAAATCAATCCAAGAATTAAGTTTTATAAATCAGATTGACGACTTAATTAAAATATATCGGATTTCTAAATGTCAAACAAAAACAAATTACTAAGATTTCTCATGTCCAAAATTTATTTTTGGATCCATCTAATAATATTTTTTAAACCATCTCAGCCTAAGAGCCGATGGTTTAATTTTACGAAAACGGGTTGTTTGGTTGGTGGAAGACGTAAAGATGTATGCTTTTACCATTATCACTCACAAAAAACCGACCCAAATACAGCAGAATTCAATATTTTAAAGGGCTGAACTGCAGTATACGGCCAGATTCCGATATTTTTAGGAGCCGATAATCTCGATAAGGTTGAGCGCCAAAAATGAAATCAAATTGATTGGCAGATAAGTATCAAAACGTTACTCTTCAAGTTAGAAATTTTCAAAATATATTTTGGCAAAGGCTTCATTTATGGATATAAATATATGGACCGGTATAGTTGAGTGTCTCGATTTCATAAATTCAATCAAACCGATTCGGTTGCAAATATCAAAAAAAATATTTCGTTTTAAAGTTTATAAATCTTCATCAGTATTTTGACAACATTACTTTATGCAAATCATAGATAAGAGACACATGTGAACTTTTTGGATTTCTAAGATTATTGGATCTTATCTAAACTTAGGTAGTTAGGCTCGTGCAGATTTTGATGCATTCAATATTTTTCTATGATACGGAATTGTGTACTATTTGCAATATGATAGTATCAATCAGCAACAAGATATCAACCAGCCTTCTTGTCCAAAGACAAGCCTTCGAATTACGAAGCTAGAGGTATATGTACTCGTAGATAGCAAAATGCAAAATTCCTCTGTTCTGCAAGAACTGTACGTCAACCATTTGAAGCGCTTTTTCCAATTTTTTGGGTACTCTAAGAGAAACGAAGACGGCTAAGAGAATATTACTATGATGTGCCATCTCAAAGGATAAAGAGAAATATCAGAATAGAAAAATCCCATTCAGGGACATTCTTCGAAGGCTGTGTGATAATTAGGTACCCTGATGGCGACATTAATGCCATCTTTCAAATTTCATCAAGTAGTTTTGTTTTGATAGCCGTTGAAAGTGGATAAGTATGTGTTTGTTTTCAACAATGGAAAAAGATCAATATCGGTCGGCGATTCGATTCATTCATTTGGATGAGAAGACGTGTGAGGAAATCCTTCGATGACTACAATTAGTGTTGTCGTATTGGCGATAATTTGTATTTCAAATGAAACACTATTACTACCATTCATAATAGGTGGAAAAAGAAGCGTAAGAAAACCGAGTTTTTTCGTGCGACGGTGAATAAAATCACTATCGCCGACCTCCGATAAGAGATGGCTCTACAAAAAGAAGATTCCTTTTCTTCTTCTTCTTCATGTGCCCTGTCGGTTCCCCCCGACGTCGGCGATCATCTGGGAGAAAGTTACCCTGTCCAGGGCAGTGCGGAACAGCTCTTCCACGCTTCTTATCCCGGTCCACTCTCGGATGTTTCCAAGCCTGGAGTGCCGCCTCCTTCCGACCCCTCTGCGACCCTCAATCTTCCGCTTCATGACGAGCTGTAGGATGGAGTATTTTTCGCCTCTCATTATATGACCAAAATATGAAATTTTACGGAGCTTTACTATGTTGAGTAACTGTCTGTTTGTATTTGCTCTACGTAAAACTTCAACATTACTAGTCATGTCAGTCCAAGATATCCTTAACATTTTACGATGTATCCACATTTCGAACGCCTCTAGGCGATTTAGAGTAGTCACCTTCAGCGTCCATGCTTCAACACCGTAAATTCCTTCCTTTTAGACTCCTAAATTACAATAATAAAATAAAGATAGACTCCTAAATAACAATAAAAGATTCCTTTTAGACTCCTAAATAACAATAATAAATAAATTATGAATTTTCCACGCAGTTTTTGCGGCAGTGAATAAAACATGATTACGTATATAATCGACGACCTCCGATAGGAGACATCACTACAAAAAATACTTCCATTAAATCCTTAAATAAAAATTATTTTAAAAAAATTCCACACCCAACCTCCCCCTCTTCTTTCCTTTACACTTATTATTTTTGATTCGTTGATAGAAATATGTATGTCTGATGAAGCCGCAACACAAAACCGAGTATAAAAAAAACAAAATACGTTGCACTATAAAACAAACCGTTTTCAAGTCCGTGAGTTCCTTTTACACCTAAAACATTACAAAATGGTCATAATAACTCAAGATGCAAATAGTGCAACATAAAGAAAAATTAAATGGCGCGAGAGGGTCAAAAAATGTTGCCATTCAACCCTTTACCGACGCACCCCGCCACATTAGCATGTATAATTGTGTTCCATAGACAAAAGCGGCCACCTTAGCATAGAAATGGCCCTCAAACGGCCATCGAGCACGGTCCCCGGGCCATATTTCACATTAACACATTTGTCCTGGTCTAATTTAATGTAGTGAAAGACTCAAATGAAGATATAATGTTGCTCTTGTGAGATATTGAGGATGGTTATTCTTTTAAATACATCAACGGCGAGTTTTTTTAATATCAGAACATTTATTGAAATCGCTGACGTTGCAGTGTTGAGCAAGTGTAAAGAAACAGACAGACAAGATGCGTGTAGCTGAAATGAAAATCTGAGATAGACAGGGAGTGACAAAATTGGTTCAAACTGTTGATATATCAGTGTTTTTTCAGTGCTGGTCCTATTCCTGAAAAAATAAAAGAAATACGTCTCACAGAATGTTAGTTAACTTAGTAAAAACCACTATCAGATTTAGGGTCTACGGTTTCGAGACGCACCCGTCTCTTCGTCAGGACCAACACTACACTACTATATTCAAAACACTATACACGCCAACCAAAGTATTGTTAAACTTTCACCAATATTGATCACATGCGTGTTAATCTTGTCAGAGACAAACATGCACTGTTTAGCCTACTATTCAGGAATCTACCGGGAGAGAGTGAGAGGGAGCGGGGTCTAAAATGTGTGTGTAAAATACGTCTCAGATGTTATTCACATTTGATGCGAAGAGAGGAATATAAAATTATTAAAACCACATTTTTCGATAGCTATAGGAGGCAGCCAGGAAAACAAATGATAAATGATATTATGTTTAATGTTGACCACAATTAACCCTTTAATAATTTCCCAGAAAACGATTTTAAAAATAATCTTAAAAATACCAATCATTACACGAACAGACGAAATATTTAATATATTAGACTTCTCGATGTGAGACAAATCTACGCCAAAACTGTAGTAGCCGAACACGAACAAACACACTTCAAAGAAACCCAAAACACAACTCTTACATGAAAAAAACAAAGATTCAATGCAAGCCCCAAGAGCGAGGAACACATTTGGACGAAGAAATTTTAGACACCTAGGCCTTAAACTACACAATGCAATGCTGGAAATTCCCAAAAAATGTAAAATAAATTATTAAAGTTTCATTAGATAAAGGTCGGTCATTTATTGGGACACTCAGCCAAATAAAGTGACAATATACATGTCAATATAGGTACATGTCATACAGTGTCAAGCCAAGTATAATATTATATATTCAAGAACACATTCATATTTGTGAAGTTGTAATTTTTCAGAACAAAGTTCTGTGAAATATTTAATAACCAAATTAATTAATCAATTAGAAAGACATACAGAAAAATCTAATTCACGAAAAAATATTTGGTTACTACTGGGATCCCAGTAGTAACCTAATATTTTTTCGTGAATTAGATTTTTCTGTATGTCTTTCTAATTGATTAATTAATTTGGTTATTAACATATTATATTAGGGTAATCATGATATTATGTAAACACTGTTATTTGTATCAGAATGTAGATGATGATTCATATTTTTCTTTAACCAATTTATATATAAGGTAATTGCATGTAATTAAATCAAAATTGTAAACTTAACCTGTGTCAACACAGAAATTTCTAGTGACACATACAAAGTAAAACTACACCTAAAATGAATGTATTTTATGTATAGCATTGAAATAAATAAATAAATAGCTTCAACTCTGAGACACTTCTAAAATTTATCATAATTAATCATTAAAAACCGTTTATTATGCCCTTGTACCGTTAATTTGCAATGTGGAATAATTGGGAATATAAATTTGGGGCTTATAAATCTAAATAGTAATTTATATTATTCAGGTATAAATGTAAACATAGCCTGTCTCAACCAGAGTTTTCTAGTGAGACAGGATAGAGGACAGAAATTATAATTATAAATTCAAGCTTTGAAAAATATAATACATAAAATATAGACTTACAAGAATTTATTTTTCATTACTTTGTTTATTTTATACAATATATTTTACATATCACACGATAAAAAAAATAGGGAAATACAAAAAACCGAGTAATTTTGATGAAATTCAGTTTTCATACTTCACTTCGTCTTATTTCAAGATATTCTCAAATAAAAATCGCGCTGCTTTTGTTAGTGTGTATTTCCCCATTTTTTTCAAAAAAATCACATGCGTCGATACTCAATATTATTAATCAAAGCCCTCCTCATTGATTCCACATATCCTGTTGTCCTTAAAATAACGAAATGGGGCTTAATCATCAATCACTAAACCTTTTATCGCTTCTGGGCCCCTTCTTTCAGTGAAAACTAATATCCCAACGACCATTATCCCTAAATGTTGACAGTTTGTTCATTTTTGGGAACATTATGTCCTCGGAACGGCGATTCCCTGCAAAGGTTAATAGTGTTACCAGTTACCAGAAGACGAGCTCACCGATCCCCTGACAATAACAATTACTGTCGCTGTAAGCGGGGAGCACAGCAAAAAATAGCTAAGTGGTGCTTAATAAAAAGTACATAAAACAGAAATTTTGAAGTACATTTAAGAAATTGAACACGTATGTATCATGTACCGACAAACAGTTTTATTCTGATACACACAATTATTTTTTCTTTTTAATATATTCAAGTTAATATATATTTGTACATTTTAAAAAGTGTAATTACGTTGAACAGGTCATTTAATTTTTTACGTATTTTTACTTTCGTATTTTTTACATTTAATCAAATTTATAATGAACTGTTTTCATGTATAATCTCTGTAGTTTATGTATTTAATCAACCGGTTTCAGGCACAAACGTTACGTTTTATGAGTATGTATATTTGTACATACTAAAAAGCGTAATAAAATTGAACACAGATTATCGTTAATCGAATTCATATGAAGGTCTGTGCAACACTTTATTTCTTCTGCTAGAATATTCGTCCGTCTGTGGAACACTTTATTCGTCGTTTTTCATCACAATGATTCGCTGTAAAACGCTATCGAATGTCGGTAGAGACTCACGTAGTTTATCGCTGGTCTCTCGTGGCTGTCAAACTCAAAACTGTTTCGCGCGACGTCACTTGTCTTTTAAATGTAGACCTTTATTTCTCGAAGTTTCTTGTATATTTTCGTGTGTTCAACATATTTTAAGAATTTTCTAGATTATTCGGAAAACTTTTTCTCTCGTAATAATATTAATGGTCGCTCTCGCAGACTCCAGATGACTCCAGAATCTCTCCAGCCAGATGTTACGCATACATCTACTGTACCAAGTCTTCTTCGACCTAATATTGCGCCCAGGATAATTTCCCTATCTACGCTGTGATACTGACGCATAATGTTGTCGAAAAATTAGAAGAATCTTCTGTCCACTATCTGCTGTAGATAAAATTTAATGTGGTTGGATTTGTTGAGGTCTGAGGCATTTCTGTGACCTCTCAACGGGATACAAACATTATTTTTCAGCTGCACATTTTGAAGATGTTTTTTTCCGCTTGTCTCGTTTATTTTTTTTTATTTATTTATCCTAATGCTTGGCGTACTTAAAAATTGATAAAAAAACCAGTTTTTAATAAAATTATTTTGATTATTTACCTTTAATTTTAAATTTAATTATGTAATTAATCACTCTCTGAAAATCTATAATTCGCGTTCCAATTTTATTTTAACACACATATTTTGCTACATGATTATCTTATTTCAAGGGAATAACAAAGCTAATCTAGTTCAATAAATCTACAGGGTATTCATTAAATGATTTTTATATTCTTCTTTATTTATTTTATATTCTTCTTTATTTCTTTATTTAAGTTATTTAAAAAATCATTAGATTTTTTAAATAACATACCTACTTGAACGAAATACATTTATTTAGATGTATTTCGTTCAAGTATGTCATTTCTGCCTTGCCTTATGTCGGCACTTCTCAATCTGTCCAACAGTGTGATTCCCGCTAAACTCCTTGGAAAACTCATGTATGTACTTTGTTCAAGTACGGTATATTTCAAAAAGTGTTTTTTTCATCATCATCATCTTCATCTTCATCCCCTTGTCCCAGAAGGATCGGGGGCCCAAAGACTCGACAAGGTGCTTCCATATTCCCCTGTCTTTCACTGCTTCCACATAAGTCAACCAGTCTAGACCCACTCTATTTTCATACTCATTTCTTGTTGCTTCTCCCAGCTTAATCTGGGGCGACCCACCGACCGTCTTCCTTCCGGGGTTGCCAAGAAGGTTCTTCTTGGTATTCGTTTCTAGAGTATTCTTAGCACATGTCCAAGCCACCTCATTTGTGATTTTTCTATATGTAGGAGTAGGAACTCTATGCCGAGTGTGCGCCTTATGTCGACATTTCTCACTAGTGACAGTCACCCATCAGTGTGACTGTCACTACCCCCCTAGAAAATTTATCTCGG
>JADDOH010005354.1:0-148591 GCA_016648135.1 Agrypnia vestita
ATTCCGGTGCTGGTCAATACGCGTGGGGAAACAAGTCGTTAACCCTACACAAGTAATACGACTCAAATATTTTTATTTAAACACTTTACCTAATTAGCAATAAATTGTGCAGTACAGCAATAAAGTGTAAATAAATACCTGGATACAATACATTTATGCTTCCATAACAACTTAAATTACTCGAATAGGTTAAAACGAGCATCATACTTGAGTAATATCTTTTATTATTTTCCGTTTTTCTGCGATCTTTTTGATCGACCGATGTTTTGGATACCATTGCAGGGTGGATATAATGACTGGTAGTGCTTTAATATCCCTTAGCTACTATTCCTCACTTTTGTTTTATCGCCCAAACATGTGTACAACTTCGAAATCCAAATTGTAACCTCACTCTAATTAATTCATGTGAAACATGTAAAACTAATATTATTGCATATTTATTTACGCGGACAAAGACAAAAATCAAGCAATGTATACATGGTAGAAAGTAGGTATAAAGAAACCTTCTGACGGAATATAATCCTCTAATATCGTAGCTACCCTAGGGTGGACATGGGCCAAGATCTATATAGGCCCCAATATTCTCCTTTCCTTCTTATTAATTCCGTTTTTGGCTTTTAGATCGACTAGAAGCATTTTAAATTGCAAGGGTATTTAATTGTATTTTTATTTGGACTCCAATTGGACTGTGATGCGTAATGCGTATACCTTATTTGCCGGAACCTTGTACTCTTCTTACATGTTTCACCATATACCGCGCGGTATATATCCATAAGACGGGTCAAAATTCTACATTGTCACAATCAAATTGATGATTCTTCAATCTACCAATGCGGTAGATTTATCAACCTGCAAAATCTTTTACAAATCCTACCCCCAAAGTAGCACTTGAGATTACTCTAAAATTACAGAAATAGATTTCTTAAACGATGGAGCTTGTTTTTCCAATTTGTGTAATAGGACTTTTCATGAAAAATCTTCCAACTGGGAAATAATTTCAACTCGAGGGAGATAACGTCGCGGAAGAGAATGGAGTGTGGTAAAAAGCGGTGTCTGGTCCCATTAGAGTGATCTTATAAATTCCAAATTGCGCGCGAGGTGAAATGCTCGCGCCAGTTTAAGGGCGTCTAAAATCATAATAAAACGGCCTGTGAAAATAAAATTATTTGGCTTTTAGCTTTCACCCAATTTAAAAATAAAAATGTTGTGGTTCATAAAGGGTGTACCATCCCTTACGCACAGGTGTATATATACAGGGTTATTTGGAAAACATTAATAACCTCGCAGGCCTATATTTCTGCCTTGATTATAAGTCGAAAATGTTCAAACTATCATGACGTAATATCAATAGTTATGGAGATATGCGACATCAGAGTTTGCATTTTTTTTTTCAATATTTCTGGGATTTTTTAACAAAAAGTTGAAGTATCGTTACAGTAATTTATATCGGTTACGAAAAATTCATTCGTTTCAATAAAAATTAAATAAAATAATAAATACCTTTTAAAAAATCCGATTGGAATGTTTTCCAATTGGAATTCGAAGGTTTTTATTATTTTATTTGACTTGCATTAAAGGTGATGAATTTTTAATATTTTATATAAGTTATTGTAATGATACTCCAACGTTTTACAAAAAAATAAGTCAGAAATATTGACAAAACAATGCAAACTTTGATGTCGTATATCTCCATAACTATTGATATTAGGTCGTATATCTCCATAACTATTGATATTAGGTTGATAGCTTGAATATTTTCGACTCATAATCAAGACAGGAGTGTAGTCCTGCGAGCTTATTAATGTTTTCCAAATAACCCTGTATATATAAATTTAATAATCTAAATAAAATTTTTGCCATTGTTACACGTACTACGTACCTAACCTAATTAATTTCATCGATCTTCCGCTTGCAGTATCATTTCGATGCATTTTTTGTCTTGAAACAATGTGCATGTTTGTGCAAATCAGTTTTTTTTGTTCAATCCGCATAACAATCTCATTCAACTGAATATTTTAGTTAGTACCTTTTTAGCTAGTATTTTTATCTTTTGCATCAATGATCATATTATAAATTGAAATAAAATGTTTATATTGAATTTTCATTTGCAGTCTGAAAATATGTCTATGTAGCTTTGCGAATGAAGAATATTGTAAGTGCTAATGAATCGCGGTTCTTAAGGGAAGTATCCAAATTTCGCATTAAAAAAAATTTAATGAAAGATACTGCGTATTGAAGTGATTCTTATTTTAACTGTTATTTTAATTTTGCAAAGAACCGTTTACAATTTTATAAAATATCATTAAATCAACGATTATTCTTATGAAAGTGAATTTATCTCTCATGGTATGATTTAAAAAGTACCACGCTTTCGTAAACGCGAACATTGAACATAGAACATTTCGCCGGTTGGGGGGGGGGGGGGGGAATTCTTCTTTTTTCGTAACATCTCATCGGAAGATTTTCCATCCACCGATGCGGTACATCAATGACAATCATCCCTCATAAAATTTAACAAGATCTTTTGATGTTTACACAATTACCCCCCTGTTAGGTTAACATGCAATTCGAGTATCCAGACCCCACAACTGTATATTCACAGAATATAAAAATATTCAGAGATGAACCGTACTCGTTACTCGAACCACATTAATACAACAATGAAAGCATTTATTCTTGCTTAATTAAATCCCTCAATAAATAAAACTTATTGTTTACAATAGACGTTGTATTTTAGTTTCTTTTTTTATTCCAAACCCAGTCGTTAAAGTAAAACGTATTTTTTTTAAAAAAGCACTATACTTTTTAATGGTTTAGTTAACTTTTCCATAGCTGTACCAAAATAACAAGCTTGTGATAATTTATTTTTAAAAAAATCAAACGCTTTGTAACCAGCTATGGCACCAGAATATGTGGCAAGAAATTGACGTTGAATCAGGGCTATATATTTTGGTGGTCTGTTTGTAGAATCTTGTTTCTCAAATATACATATAAAAAAAAATAATATCCTAGTATAATCTGTAATAATGTTCTTGTATTATATCACTCTAAAACTGTCAATTTTCTTTGATTAAATATTGAAAGCTTATCGATCCTCAGACGTGTCAAGTTTCTTATTATATTAATACAACTCGCTTGAAGGGAAACCGAAAATATCTTGATAAGCATTTCCAAGGGAAGACTGCGCTCGTAATACGAACTTTATTGCAAATGGCGCCGGGTGAGGGATGATGCCCCGTGGCAGCCTTCAGACGGCCATCACGCTGGGGTGCAACAACCCGCTTTATTCGACAGGCTTTACTCTATTGACTGTGATACGCCCCTCTATAACGTGTCAAAATACTTCATGTCATTGATGTGTAAACATTGAGAAAACACAAAGAATTTTATAATAGAAAGTATTCAGAAAAATATACAAGTAAAAAATAAATGTACAATTCGTATACTCATACTGTGGTGACTTTATATATTATTCAATGCCCACAAAATTAATCTTTCAACTCCTGTGTGTTGGTGGTGTAACGTAGGTCTAAATTTCATAGAAAATCTGAAATATCTGCCTTATTTACAACAACTAACACGTCACATTTTTTGTAATCATTGAATTGACATTTTCACACCAAAATGACTAAATTAAAATGTTACGAATGTACGGATTTTTTAATTGAAAAATATTCATTCATTACTCTCGTATTTTCGGCCAGTGTGTAAAGAGAGCAGAATATTGCACATCGCAGTTAAATCGAGCAAGAAAGAGTAAGACAATACCACACATTTCAGGTAGGACAGAGATAGCGGTTGCTTGGGTTTTGGTCAAAGTGAAAACAATATCAATAGAGTACGGTAGAGTCGCGTAACACGAGTTAGACAAAGACGGGCTGCAGGCGACTAAGGCGACCTGGCGACCGCGTCGTTAAATTCTGTTGGTAATGATACGTCAGCGTGAGCGCACGTAAATTCGATAAGCCATGTTTTTATGATAATTTAATAAAATAATGCAAATATGTATGTTTAGCTTATATAATTATTTAAAGGGACTTTCAAAAAGTCTAATCTGTATCGTATATATGTATATTTTATAATATATTAAAAACTTTGCGATTTTTAATCAGGTAACGCTGTGTTACACCACCGTTCTCGAAGGTATGTTTTAGCAGTCTTTCAAGAGTTAATTGTTGTTTAAAATTTTTACACTTGGTACAAAGTGTACTCGTATGTTACCTACATATTTCCTATCCTCAGTTCTTGTTGTGTTCAGTCTAAAAAATTCACTTCCTGTGAACACGCTTGCCACAAAGCTTCTCTGCTTTGTGCAAAAAATACTGCCCTGTGCGCTAAATACTAACTTTAATAATATGAATACCTACTTGCCTACAGAACAATCAGGAATCTAACGGGAGAGAGAGTGAGAGGAGGCGCGGTCTAAATTAGGTGTTACCAAATCTTTTGTGAAAGTTAAATTGAACAAATATAGAAAATTGACGAAGAGACGGGTACGTCTCGAAATCGGTAGACCTTAAATCTGGTAGTGGTTTTTACTAAGTTTACTAATACTCTGTTATCATGTCTAACAACAAATTTAAAGTTTTAAATATTAATAAAATTAATAAGATGTATTAGCTATTTTTTTTAAATGATTGCAAAATGTTTTCGTCTGTCGAGCAAAATTTCATTACTTACAATGTTTTATTCTTTCGAGCGGGCACTTAGCCGCTAATAATTCCCCTCGAACAAAGAGACCCCCCCCCCCTTCCCCCCTCGCAACACCACCCGCCGCGAAGGCACCGTTGAACCGTGAAACAGCCTTATATTTCACCCATCGACGCTTCCCGCACCCCTCACACCCGCCCCAACTTCTGACACAAAGATGAAACAGAAGGCATTTAAGATTTTCCATTATGGCTCATCTTCAGCGGGGGCGGGGCCGGTCGTTAACCATTCGCACCAGCGCAACCACACCAAGTTTTTACTTTAATTCAATTTGCTCCTTTGGTTGGCCAGCTTATTTCTTGTTTGGGAGAATTTCAGATACCGATATTTCACTCCGCGCTAAAACATTACCAGGAGACTGACGTACTGATTATGTTAGTGATATAACGTATACAAATCAATATATATATATATATATATACATATTTATATATATTACGACGTGAAGTTCTGTTGCTCCCAACAGAACTCCTCGTCGCCACCAGCTTCGCTCAGTCGGAGAAGAATCGGACTCACCTTACTTCCACAATTTAAACTCAGGGTACTTCCGGTGTCGTGTACGCTGCACTTCAGCTGTCTCTCACTTTAACTTATTTTAAGTTGCAACAGTTCAATGACTAGGGTAATACAACGAAACATTATTTAGATGAAGGGGAATTTATTCAAATGAATTTTAAACAGAAATTAATAATGCCACATAAGGTGACAATTTTTTTATGAAGTGTTTTTGGGAATTTTGCACATTGAAACCCTTTTCTTTACAATAAATTGAGGTGAAGATTTAATTTACCACGCCTCGACATCAGCGCTAGCGGCCGCGTCATACAAGGAGGGAAAAGACAGTGGAACTAAATACTTTTATACTACTGGCGGTGACGCAGCGCAGGTGTCGGTGCGTGGTATTCACATTCTGCAAATTAATGAACATCTGGGCAAAATTTCTATATCACATTTAAAACAATGAAGCTACAATAGTCTGGCACAAACACCGCTTCCGCACGTGCTTAGCAATGTTCCTTTTTTCTAAAACCGCTCGACCTGATTGTATGTTCTTGTATTTACGGAGTCAGATAACACGCAGCTCGCTACAATAGTCTGGCACATACACCGCTTCCGCACGTGCTTAGCAATGTTCCTTTTTTCTAAAACCGCTCGACCTGATGCACATGTTCTTGTATTTACGGAGTCAGATAACACGCAGCTCGCTCCAGGCGTGATGTGAAATTGATTATTAGAGAGAATTTGAATACCAGGCAAGTCGTGGTCTTTATTTTGCTGGCCTCGCATCTGAGGAGGATTGCTCCCTTATGGGTCCAGAGAACAACCCCGCCCCGAGGCTTTGGGCGGCCGATGCAGATGATTACCGGAACATCACCTCTGCAGCTGCCCCCCAGGCGTTGCAATGGATTCACCTTTCACTCCATGCTGCGTCACCTGGCCATGGCGCGAAGCGCTCCCGTGGAAAAACCCTCTATTAAGACGAAAAGACATTATTAATAACCAATCATGTAATTTCACATGTTATCTTTATGCCACTTCAAATTGCGTCTCTCGGAATGAGCTTACCTATTAACACGAGGGTTCACAGAAAAAGTTCACATCTTTCGTGCTGAAGTGTCAGATTCCGAATGCGCCATTTTGTAATTTCGTCCCCGCCGTTCGCGACCGCTGTGAAACTATCTGCAGTAGACCAAAGACATTATTCTGTTCCGTAGAGTATTTGCAGTACCTACGCGGTTAGAAATCAATTTTTGGTGCAGATAGTTGGTGCGGGGATCGATAAATTCATTTTTTCAGAGGTTTCGCGAAGAGGTGTGACGAACAAAGGTTGCTACGTCACAATATATAAAGAAACCCGTGTTTCCCTACCCGCCAAGTTTTCTCCACAACCATCAACCGGTGGTAATGGTGGTGGATAGCCCTTGATGTCACAGCGAAAATATGCGAGTTTATTGGGGGTGTATAGTGTATATAGTATAATTTCGGATTTTTAGAAATTTTAACGGTTTTTCAAATTGGAATCATTACCAAAGTTTGATTACTAGCAACGGCGGCCCGATAACGTCGCAGGATATTTTCTAAATTTGAATTACTCCGTCGGTCTTCTGTGTATAGTTTTCTGGGATATTCTGCCGTGTGTATGTGACCTCTCTGGCCAACGTTTCGGATCCCATTGCAGGGTCCATCATCAGGGCTGATGTGATGAGTGAGTGTTGAAGTGTAGGTTAAGTATTACCTTGCAATACCGTACCGAAGTCAGGGTATCTCCAAATTTGTGTTATGTTAAATACTGGATTGCAGTACCGGTACAATACCAGTACGGTACTGCAATCCAGTATTTAACATAACACAAATTTGGAGACACCCCTGACTTCGGTACGGTATTGCAAGGTAATACTTAACCTACACTTCAACACTCACTCATCACATCAGCCCTGATGATGGACCCTGCAATGGGATCCGAAACGTTGGCCAGAGAGGTCACATACACACGGCAGATTATCCCAGAAAACTATACACAGAAGATTCTGAACGGCCGTGAAAACCTAAGGACATTTTTACTCCGTCGGTATACATATATATCTAAATTGACTGACAAATGTTTTTAGAATTTAATTTAAAAAGCATGAAGTGTCTTATCAAAGCTCAAAACATCTGACATTTTAGAAATATATTAAATTACTGTAAGTTTAAGTTTTAATTCGTCTTTAATTGTTGTTATATTTTACAAAGAAAGGGAGTTTAATAAAAACTTGGTTTTTATGGGTTACTTTTCTTTAACCGTGACCTTAAATGCATGTGGTTCCTTGTGGAGGCATGAATACTAAAAAAACAAACTCGAGACTTTTGAGACATGGCTTTATAGACATACATATATTAAAAGTTACGTGGGTGGATAGAATTACGAATATTAAAATTATCCAACGTTTCAAAAAATACTGACAAGTACTGGCGACAATCAAGATAATAAATCTTGAGTATCTCCGACATAAAACAATTCATGATCCACGAGAAAATGATGGAAACAGAAGCGTAATAAGATGCCGCTTCCCATGACTGTGTAGCTTGAGGGACTGATACCAGCGTAACTTGTCTGAGTTGTTTGATGTAGTGGTGAAACGAGTCGTGAAGAAGAATTCATATTAAGCAAAGTCGGCGCATAATGGCTTTTTAGCACCAACAAATCTCGTAATAACGAGATTTGTTGTAATGAGAGAGAAAAATGGCAAAAAAATCAAATAAACGAATACAGTTACAGAACACCATCACTATTGAATGTAATTAAGTCAAAAGTGATGGTATTCGCGAAGGAGGAAAGTAAGACAACGTGTGAAATACCAGTAGGCAATGAATGTTTGGAACAAGTAGATGAGTTTGTGTACTTGGGAAGTATGTTCGATAGAAGAGGGAATACGGAGAAAGATATTTGGGGAACAGGGTGAACGGTGCTTTGAATGCAATAATTTCTAATAGAAATATATCTACCGAGGCAAATCTAGCGGTACATAATGGAGTTCTGGTACCGACAATGATGTATGGAAGTGAAGCCTGGAGCTAGCAGAAGAGGAACGAAAACAGACTGAACGCAGTGGAGATGGGATGCCTTATACGTACGTGTGACAAATCCATTAATGATAGAGTAAAGAATGAAGTTATTAGGAATTAATGTAAAGCTGATCGTAGCATAATTCATAGAATTAAAACAGGATCGCTCAGGTGGTTCGGACATGTTGAGCGAATGAATGAAGAAAGAATAGTAAAGATATATAACGCAAGTGTTGACTGTGCCAGAAAGAGAGGGTGACTGCGGAAGACGTGACGTGACCATTTTAACCAGATACTGGAAGATGGTCCCGTTAGAAGCCTCAATAACCATCGAGCTTGCATGCGAAGATGTATAAATGTGGATGAGGCGAGAGTTGTGTGTCAGAACAGAAGAGTATGGCGCTCTTTCCTCTCTGCCTACTCCCACGGGGAAATGGCGTGATGGTAAGTAAGTATGTAAGCAGTTACAGAAATAAACATACTGTTTTATGATATGGGTGAGCAGTTCAACGGTTTTGTAACTGTATCCGAGATTGGAGAAATGTCGATACAGAATGAGAATGAAATTATTTGGGCTACAATAAACGTTACCCCAGAAATGAGGCTCATCTAATACATGAGACAGTTGTGGCAAAGTTTATGAGCCATTTTAAGTAATGGCTGGAGCTTAAGGAAACAGTTCAGGAGTAATGGTCGGCCTCGCGAAGTCAGTGTCTTTCCAATTGACCTATCATTGAAAAAATCCCCAACTTTAAGCCGGGCGAGCTTTTCAATAAAGGTCGGGGTCTACCCCTGCGAGTTGTAAATACGCTTACCCCACAGTAAATGAACCCTGATATCCAGTAATCTATTAGGCGAATATATTTATAGAATATGTTATTATATTGTCATTAATGAAAACGCTGGAATGCAATAACGGATTTATTGATTACCGATTAATTAATTAAACTAACGTACAAGGTCACTTATCGCTAGTAAATGTAACGCAATTTCTTAAATTAAACTGTTTCGCAAATTTATCACTCGTAAATAGACACTTTATATTCGCTTTGACACTTTATTCACTGTTCACTAGAATATTCCATCAATTTTCGCACTTATTACTTTTCGCTTCGGTTTATCTCGCTACGTAATAACTTTCTATAAACGCTGTCAAATTTTCACCTCGCTTGGCATCTCTGCCGCTAACGCTCGCTTGGCCGGACTGACCGCCGCCCGCGGTTACCTTCGTTTATGTTATCGTCTGTCAATCGCGTTTGGAAAACTAACTCACACTTTTCTCCCGTACTTCGTATTTATATGGCTAATGCTGTTATTCAGACGTTTTCAGTGTTTACTGGTAAGTAGTCGTTCTTTCCATATTTTGCTGGAAACTTGCAGATGTCACTCGAAAGTCGGAGGTGATTCTAGATCTTTCCGTAGTCTTGTGCCAACATCAAACAACTGTCACTTTGACAGAAGTGCGTGTTTCTTTTTTTAGCCCCGTTACAATATTATATTTTAATAATTTAGCACACTCATAACTCATAATTAAATAAAGGTTATTCCGATCTCTTCTGGTAAAAGCAGAATAGGCCGGAAAATCTATTAAAAAATAGAAGATTCTAGACGACTGAAAGATTCTAGACAGTGAAAGCCTGAGAACATGTTTAATGTACTTATGTATATCGTCGAGTACTTCCCTCGAATCGATGAAGATGCGTATGCTTGTTTTGTTAAATTTACTTTGTGTGATAGTGGATGTGTTGCGGTTGCGTCTTGTGTACATAGTGTGTGAGTGAGTGAGTGAGTGAGTGAACCCGAATGGATTCTCATTTATTGTAGAATTGACTTTTGTGATCAGGTTTCGTCTCTTTTGACTTCAAATATTTTCTATATATTAGATAAATAGTATATAACCTTTTTCTCATTGTTCATTGAATTAGATTACACTACCTATATGATTGTAAATGATTATCCCACATCACACACAAGAATCATAATTATTTTTTAAACATTTCATAAATATTTATCATTAAGAAAAAAACAAATTGAATTGTTAATATAGCTATCATTGTAATAAAATATTTTATGTATTATCAATTAAATAAATAATTCATAAAAAACAAGTTTTTACAATACTCCCTTTCTCATTTTCGGGATTCGCGTCTACCAA
Source organism: Agrypnia vestita (assembly GCA_016648135.1). NCBI lineage: Eukaryota > Metazoa > Arthropoda > Insecta > Trichoptera > Phryganeidae > Agrypnia > Agrypnia vestita. The sequence goes on from JADDOH010005354.1 coordinate 10,412, forward strand.
TATGCGTTGAAATATCCATATAACTTATATAAAAAAAACATTTAAAATTTGAAAAATCCAAAATTATACTATAATTATTAATTTTTTTAACGAAAATTTGACAGATCTTCTTGATTGTCGCCACAAGTCTACTTGCAAAGTTTCAGCCCGATTGGATAACGGTAAAAGAGTTAAAAATCGATCCAAAGTTTTTTTGACGGCAAGCAAGTTAATATAAAGGCAGTAAATATATAAAATGTTATTTTCTTAATTATGATAAAATATTTAGATAGTACTTTAATATACTTAAGGACTATCAATTAGGGTCATTAGTGACTTGTTGATAATCTCTTTGTTAAAAAATATAAATAAAATATACATCACTATATTTTTAAATGGAATTTTTGTGTCGTTAGTACGACGTTTGGCATTGATCACTGCCCTAACTCGCCGCTTCGTCGAATCTATTCAAAGCCCAAACTGACCGCCAAAGCGTCGTGCGCTCAAATGCTCAGGGCCGCTAAGCTTCCCACAATACCAAGAAAATAAGCCCAAGTTGGTGCTCTACTAATACAGTGTGAATTGTAGGTGTTTCGAGGTAGGCTGGACCAGGCAGCACTGTGGAAAATCAAAGCCTTTGGTTTGACGATAAATTATTTGCAATTAGTATAAAACCGCAAGGTGTTTCATTGTTTAAAACCAAAGGATTTCGGAACAACGTCTGTTCCTTTATCAAAGTATACTTAACGTATAATTTAGTATTTGGTTAGTTATCAATTCTGTATACCCATTGCTCAATACATGACAACAATAATGAGCTCTATACTCTATTTAAGGAGCCAAACGTCACAAAATTTATAAAACTGGGAAGACTTCGGTGGCTGGGTCATGTAGAGAGAATGTCCAAGCATCGAGCACCAAAGTCCCTGCTGAACTCAAGGCCAATAGGGCGAAAGAGCTTAGGAAGACCAAAATTAAGATGGAGTGACAACGTCCTCAAAGATATATCTACCTTAGAGCTTCGAAACTGGAGAGAGCTGGCACTAGACCGAGATGAGTGGAGGAAAATTATTGAGGAGGTCAAGACCCACCAAGGGTTGTAGTGCCAAGAATGATGATGATGATGATACCCATTGCTATAATTATCCAATAGGATCTGTCACATGAAGACTAACGATTCATAATGGAAATTTGGTGGCATCTCTAGGATATGAAACTGAAGCCTGCATTTGTCAAAAACAAGAATTTAAGTAGACCCAATACTATAGAAAATACGATTCTTAAGTCTTACAATGTGGGAGAAAAAATCTATTTAAATAAATTTTCATTCGATTGAGTGAGGAATAAACATATCATAAGTTAATGTAATGCTGGTTTTGACGTAGTAGATAGAATGAAGAATGGATCACTGATTTGATTTGTTCATGTGGAATCTACTCGTTTTTGCAAGGAAAGGATGGTACAAAAAATATATAAGGCGATTATTGAAGGTATCAATAACTGAGGGCGTCGGTGAAAATCTATGATATTCAGATAAACCAAATATTGTAGAAGAGCCCTGTTTAAAGATTTGACAACTGAAGAGCGTGGAGGAGAATATATATGATATTTGAGACGATGCAGAAGTGGTAAGCCAAAGCAGAAGAGTGTGGCTTTCTATCCTCTCCGTCTCCTGCGGATAAATGACCCGAGGGTTACTTAGTTAGTTAGTGTACCCGAGTTTTTTTCTCGCCTTCTCCTTCATAACCCCAGGTTGGATCAATATTCTTCGAATCCATCGTCCATCGAGTTGGAGATTGGCTTTTACGAACCTCTATGACCCTTTCTTTGCAGCCTTCATCAACTTCTTCAGAATATCATAATATTAGAGAAAATGTCTCAGATAAACCGTGACCATAGGCATGATGACAGATTTTGAAATAATCTTCTATAATGTAGGTACACGTCTACCGTCTACCGAAAATAATATTATTTCAGTAATAAACTAAGGTTTTACGAAAATAATTGCATTTTCATCCACGTATTTTTAATTTCGCGCAAAAACACCCGCATCTGTCACATCGCCTATGTGACGTCAAGTCTAAGTAAACATTGCATTGCGTCTATGACAACTGTTCAAGAGACATGGTTATGGTTACTTAGGCGTGACTTCATTTGCTCTGACCCGTGTTTCAGTTAAAATGGCCGAACGCAGAATTTTAAACTTTTATTTTATTAAAAATCTTATTAATCTGAATGTTTATATGAAAACTGGAACATTTTTCATAATCCTTTCAAAATATTTTCTTCTCTAATATCACTTATTTTTAATACTGACATTATACCTATTTAACCCGAATCAAAGAATTCGGAGTATTTGCCTCGAGGAACTCATTTTAATGGTATCAATTTCCTTTGATCTGAAAATTAATTTTTTTTTCAGGGACTCTGGGAGTTTCCATTCCCAAGAGGCACATGCAATAAACAAGAGACCAACTCAAACTTATTTTCGTGTTTTAAAATTGTATCCAACTTTGATCTATCCTTAGTTTCTTTTAGGCGATGACAACAAAATCATTGTTATTTAACATCTTAAATAAGCCGAAATTTATCAAAACGACTATTTCAAGAGTTGCGCCTCTCATAAATACGTTTTTACTTGCATCTCAGTGTGATTTTAACACCACGTTAGGCGGTGTTTAATTAAAACTCCATTGTATGTGTAGGACAAACTTCGGTTCATTAAAAGAGTTTAAATAATTGTGCTTCATTACAAAATTAGCTGCATTTTAACTAATGAAAGTAGGTACAGTAGTTAGAGTGTTTTCAACTTCATGGAAATTAGATGACTTTTACCCTTTTTCAAACCTTCCTTTGACAATATAAACCGTATGGTGTACTGATTTCAGATATTCAGAGTTCAGCTCCTATTTCCAGGATCAATGTATGTGTCACTTTTGTAAGCAGTAAAAGCAAAAGATTTTTATTTAGTACACTTGCGCGGCAATATAATTTATATGTGCGAACATTCCCGTGAAGTTACTGTCAGATCGTGAAGCGAATCTTGAAATTACAGCTGTCGGTCGCCGCGACGAAAATAGGATAATATCCGAATTGCTTCAAGAAATAGACTTAATACAGTATTATTTTGTAATTTTTTAATAGTTTTTGTTTATCGTGTATATCTTGCCTTTTCTTATTTGTAAACATTCCATATATAGAATGTTCTTAGGTTTTCACGGCCACTCAGAATCTTCAAGTTTGTGTTTACTGGGGTATTATGCCGTGTTGTTACGACCTTCCGGGCTGACGTTTCGGATCCCATTGCAGGGTCCATCATCAGGGCTGATGTGTTGTCTTTAATTTTGAAGAACTGAAGCTGCCCTTTTGAGAGAACGAGTGTGCAACATCCGCCTGGAATTGGACAAAATAACAAGAATTCTCTTTGACCTGCACCTGAGCCTGAGTGGTATATTGAATTACGAAGATTGGACGAAAGTGGACAAAATGACGTCAATGCAAGCGTGGCGAAACAAACAATTGGTGGAGACTCGGCAAAAACGGAAATTTGAGTCACTCAGCCGACATAAGAAAAGCTCAACTAAGGAGCTGGATTCTACCAAAGTGGTGAAAAATTTATCCAGCCTTTCATTGGACAAGGCCGCGATATCAGTTTTAGCTAAAGGTTTGAATTTCGCCATAGCACCAAAAAGCATTCCAGTTGACGACATAATCTGCGGCGTAGAAGCGGAATTACGCAAGATTCCAGTGGCCATCGCAGAAGAAATAAGACAGGATACATGCGCTATATTAAGAAAGGCTAAGCCTCCGCGTCCCAATATATCCAAAGAGGAACACGCAGCTATAAAGAGCCTTCGCGCAAACGAAGAGATCCTGATTCTTCCAGCAGACAAAGGCAATGCCACAGTGATTTTGGACCAAGTAGACTACATAGCGAAGATGCGGGGACTTTTGGAAAGCAGCACAAAATCAAGAAGAATCCAACGGATAGAATCGACAGAAAAACTAGGGAGCTAGTCAAAGCTTCCAGTATTCCAGCCGATTTGCATTTCAAACTATTTGTGCAAGCATCAAAAACACCAGCAATCTACGGGCTTCCCAAAATACATAAGGATGGAGTGCCACTAAGACCAATTGTGAGCGCAATAGGAGCGCCAACATACAAGCTATCACAATATTTGGCCGGACTCCTACAGATGCAGACGGGGAAGACGTCCTCATGGGTGAAAGACTCAGCACACTTTGTCAATATGCTAAAAGAAATAAAGTGTGAAAGGGCTGATATACTAGTCAGTTTTGACGTCATATCCCTCTTCACTAATGTGCCTGTAGACGACGCTATGAGTCTGTTGGAAGAAATTTATGATGAAGACATCTGCGCACTGTTTGAGCATTGCCTGACGAGTGGATACTTTTCTTTCCAAGGTGAGCTCTTCCAACAAGTGGAAGGCGTGGCGATGGGTTATCCACTTTCTCCGGTGATTGCTAACTTTTTTATGGAGAAATTCAAAGAAACAGCACTGGACACAGCATCCTTTACTCCGAAGAGTGGAGATACGTCGATGACGTGTTTGCAATCTGGCCGCATGGTGAAGACAAACTAGGTGATTTTTTGGAACACCTTAATTCACTTCATAAGAACCTGAAGTTCACCATGGAGATAGAGAAAGACAACGTGCTGCCTTTTCTTGATGTTGAAATAAAAAAGAAAGCCGATGGGAGTTTCGGACACAGAGTTTATAGGAAGCCTACACATACGAACCGCTATCTACATGCGAACTCCCACCATCATCCTGCTCAAAAAAGAGGTCTCATCAACACTTTGGCCACGAGGGCCAAAAGGATATGCCAAGATGAATATCTACAGGAGGAAATGATAACACTCAGCGACGCACTGGAAGGCAATGGTTACCAGAAGCGACAGATACAACGCGTCATAAGTACGAGGTCTGTTCGCCCTGAAAAACATACAGAACCTGAGTGCAAAGGCATCGCCTTTCTGCCCTTTGTCCAAAGCGTTACAGACAGAATTGCCAGAGCTCTCAAGAAAAGAGACATTAAGACAGTTTTTAGTACCAACTTTAAAATTAAGGATATGTTGAGATCAGCGAAGGATCGACATCGCTTAGAAACAGACGGTGTGTATAGACTCGATTGTCAAGACTGCGATAAAGTTATACGTGGGGCAAACGGCGCGTACCATTTCCAAAAGGGTCAACGAGCACAAACGGGCATGCAAACTCGGTCATCCAGAAAAATCAGCACTGGCTGAGCATTTTCTGGATACCGGACATCATTTTGCATTCGAACCGAAAATCCTTGGAAAGCCTAAGAGTCACCATGCGCGTCTTATCAAGGAAGCACTAGAAATCTACAAGCATCCGATAAACATTAATAGAGATGATGGTCTCAAATTAAAAACATCTTGGTATCCGGCGCTTCAAAGTCATTCTCGTCGCAGACTCCGCAGAGATAGTGATCAGACAACAGATGAATCATACATACAACACAATACAACACATCATGACTTCGGCACGGTATTGCAAGCCGATACTTAACCACAACACCAACATTAAAGACAACACATCAGCCCTGATGATGGACCGAATGCCTGCAATGGGATCCGAAACATCGGCCCGGAAGGTCGTAACAACACGGCATAATACCCCAGAAAACACAAACTTGAAGATTCCATATATAAAATTTCATTTTTAGTATATACTTGACCCAATCCTGTGCTGCTTGCAATTAATGTCCAGTCGACAAAACAGTTGCTCCATGTATTCATGAATGTAGGTCATGTATGTGGGTCAAGCAATGTTTTTTATTATGGCAATATTGCTAGATCAGGTAAAACAATCATGTTAATAGACTGTCTTATTCTTCTAATACTTGTCCGGTCATCGGATGTTAGCGATCATGTTGGCTACAAAATCTTATTAGCAGAACTCAAAAAGTTGTTTAGATAATTTTCCGAACCATTGCCTTAAGTTTTTTTACTAGGATATCTTTGGTCTTACAGGATTTCTACGGCAGACTGTGAACGCGATACTGCAATTACAGATAATGCCTCTTCAACGACATGGTGAATTGTCTCGGTTAGGGTATACATTACGAGCTCACACACAAAAAGAGTAATCAGATCTCCACTGAGTCGGGCGGACCTCCGCAGCGCGCAACCTCGGGGAGACATTCTTATTTTATTTGTACATCTTCACTTGCTCCCGGACCATCTCTCGGGTGAGAAATAAACATCCATACGCAATCGCAAACATCATTAAGGTATTTATGATATCACAGGACATGAAGACACAAACAAATTATTCCCATACAATTATTGATTATGTTTAATAGTCGAGTTTTCTTACGGTAATAAATTTCCATATCACAAAGCGTATTCGAAAAAATGTATACAAATGTAATTGCATACAAAAGTAATTGATTTAATTCAATACGCCAATGCAATGAAATGTCAGTAATCAACGAAAACCCAAAAAGGGGTAATAAAAAGATCACAGCGAAAAACGAAGAATTTTGGATAAAAGAAGATAACGGCCTCCGACAAAAGCGAATTCAAGCGTTATCTAATTCATCCAGCAGTGGATATAAAACAGCTTGTAATAATAATTCAGCTATATAGAAAGTTAATGCTATGTATTCTCTGTACTCTTGTATGAAGTGGTATCATATATACTGACTTGTATATATTAAAGCGACTTAAAGCATTTGAGATTTGGATCTACAGACGGCTTCCAAAAATAAGCTGAATATATAGAAAAAAGTATTTTTTTAAATAACGAAAATCCGAGTCTTGCAAAATTTTAGCCATGGTAGTAAAAACGTTATCATTATAGAAAAATTCCGGGGCAGAGGTAGCACTGGAAAACAAAGCACACCCTGACTGAAAAATCAAAAGCAGTGATTTGGGATTTCTAGAGTTCAACTGTTTTGATCTCCTGCAAACAAAATAAAATCGCTGACTTCCAAGCACTGGCAACACTAATTACTAAAATTTCTATCCATGCGATAATTAGTTATTACTAATAAATGGTTTAATTTTTGTTTAACTTCGGTGATTTAATGTTTGATTTAAAGTTTGAATATTGACCAGTAAGCCGCATAAAATCCATTTTCAGTTGTTCTTACTGACCAAAGGGGTAGCCAGATCAAATTAACTCCACAAATATATCCGTACCGTACAATAAGCTTTTACACGTCGTATCCTGTCTTGCACAAAAAGTTTACACAAACTAACATAATGGCCTTTTGAGAATAATCTAATGTAACGAATATTCGTTCATTTTACCCTCATTAGTGTTAACAAAGGTATTTGATACCTTACCAATGTTTTATAATATGTTCAGTCCACTCTCGAACATCCTACGTATGAAGCTTATTCTATGACTAAATATGGATTACGATCCCAACACATACTTTTGAGATGTTATGTATTATATTGTAACAACACTAGGAACCAACAAACATTTTAACTCTCTTGTACCCAGACTGCATAGATTAGGCAACACCTATGCGCATATCTCTGGTATTTTTAATTCCAGTTTAGCACAATATAAAGATTCCCTTATAAAAAGCTCTACACCCTGCCCTCCTGAATTCATAATGCAATCACAAACAAATTATTGCTTAGATTCCTACACTACAAGTCACATATTCCATTAGAGAATCCTTGCTACAATTTTAATGCAATTTTATTTATTAGACAATCCTAAGTATATTTTTATTTCACCTATCACAGATATTATACTTACTCAAGTTTTTGTATGTATGTACTCAAGTATATGTATATGTATTGTATTTTGTATATGTATATGTAACCATGTATGTTTTCTTACTTGCATTAAGTTAATTATTTATCAAATTTTTCAATTACATTTTGTTGATTGTTTTTATTTTGTTTTAAATATTTACTCATGTGGTAAAAGTCCCCTGGGCGTAAATAAATAAATAATGGCAATAAGTAATGCACACATGGTAAACCATCGAAATAGTCCTGGATGTAAAATATAACATAGTGAAGCAAATTACAAAATAAAGCAAAAGAGAGAGAAAATGGAAGGGATAGGTGGAAAGTGATTGGATTGAGGAAAAAAAACCGTAATTCATGTAAATAGTAGTGGCGGCGTACAAGCAAAAAAGTTTTGCATAAGTAAAGATTCTAGGAAAGAAATATTAATTAAATAATCCTTATCTTCACCATCTATCAACAAAAAATTCAAAATCCTGGAATCTTGTACTCATATAACTTGTACTTGTTTTATCGAGATGACCAAAACATCAAGCATTCTACATTTTTCGAGATTTCCCATCACATGACGGGTGGCGACCTAAAATCAGTTTTTCCGGCGTACCTCCAACACCGTCCTCAACCAAAAAACCCCCCAAACATTTATAAAATTTATTTGTGATTATGTCGAATAACGACACAATAGAATTTTTTCAAATATTTAGGATACGTTGACAGATAGATTATAGAAACTTAAATAAACAGTATCGCGCCCGCGACCGAAATGTCCACCTCCAGACACAGTCAAATTACTTAAGTAAAGTGTGCGCCAGTGAAATTGATACGATCGTATCTGTCAACCCGACTCTGATCGAAGTAAAAAGACCGACGATCGGAAAATCTCATATGCAGTTCAATACGGCCGCGGGCATCGTCGTGTCTGATGACTCTCGGGTGTATATCGATATTACCCATCCAAGGCAGGGCTGTCCAAGTGTGGTCCGCGTCCGGGTCCTTATCGAAGAAAAATAAAAGTCGAGCTTTCTAGAACGTTAAAGGCGAAATCGAAAGGAAACTGTTCGAATTTCATTTGTAATACTTATTATATTGTCATTTAAACTTTTATTTATAAATAAAAGAATCTTAAAGTTCAACCATGTTCAGAGAATGAACGAACAGTAAATCTCCGATGTCATTGCTGAACTCAAGACCTAAAGAAGCGACAATGTGTCTAATCGTACATTTGTCTTAAAAATCCAGGCTTTGAGAAAAATAATTCATTAAAGGGATTTATTTATCTGTTTATTTGGAAATAACAGATATAAGAAAATGATAATAAATATAATTAGTAATTTACATACTAACTTTTATCCTAACATACCTCACATAGAAATAATTTTGAAGTAGTACATAATAATAATATTAGCATGTTAAAATAAAAGACATCAATTGTAACAGTAGTGAGTAGAACATAATAAAGTAAATAACAATAATAAAGAATACGTATTACCTAACTTTATTTATATCTTGCATTGCAGGAATGAATCAATATTAAATTATTAATCAAGTATTAATTCAATGTTGCATCGCAGAATAATGTTCACTTGTGAGACACATGATAGATGTCGATGTCGGTGAACAAGTCGTTGTAGACTCGGCACATTCTCACTATGGGTGAGCGTAATCCGTAATTGGTACGAGCTACAGGAATGAAAGAAGGAAAATTCTTGAGAAGCGGCTGCAGAACCAAAGTGACGATGGTGATGATTTTTTATTCAGTTGAATCATTTTCTAGTTGGAAACATCCAAAATATATGTAGTAAGTAATATTTTTCAGAATTTGTAAAGATAAATCACGTTTGGAATCTTTGGAGATTAATGAAATCACTGATTTTGGTGTAAGTGTTATTTAAAATATTTTCTGTTTAGGGATGGTAAAATACTCATATCCAATAGACGCAGAAGATGTAAAATATTATTAGGACAATTGAATGTGGTAGCGTTTACTTTATGAAATTTTATTTTAATAATTATGATCAAAAACACGTTTTTTTTTGTTTTTCTCACGACTTTTTTAAAAAAATTTGCCGGTTGCACATCGGTGGATAATAGTAGTAATGAACGGAGAGAAGAAGTGTCACCCGACCGGGACAATTCTTCCGTGTTCAGTGTGTGTCTGATCGCGTATATGAATGTGTGAATTAAATGTTTACAGAAGGGTCAATAAAAAAAATCAGGTCAACACAGGATGTAAATTAAATTGATTGTTTGATGTTGCAGTTTTTTTAACAATCTTTATAGGTTAGTCTGCCAACAAGAATATTAATTGTAGAGGCATGGTCGTTTCATTGATCAGGAGGCAGCACAGGCGCTGATATTTCATCGAGCAACCATCAGTTCTAGGGAACAGTTTGATCTTAGTTACCAATCTTTAAAGCGATCACAAACAAATCTCAAATAACGGTTTTTGTAACTTTAACGTGTTTAAGTGCTTCAAATAATAGTTTTGACCATTACTACTCAGATATACATGAATACCTGCACTATTTTATTGTGACAACACTTGAACCAGCTCACATTTTAACTCTCTTATACCAAGACTGCATAGGCTGGGTAACACCTATGCGCATATCTCTAATATTTTTAATTCCAGTTTAGCACAATAAGATTCGCTACTAAAAGCGCTACCTCCTGCCGTCCTGAATTCATAATGCAATCACAAATAAATTATTGTACCTATTTGTTTAACGTTGTATATATACTTTCAGATCTCCTTCTTCTAAATTTTTTTTTTTTTGTATACTTCACACCTCTTTTTTTTAAATTACTGTTATAACTCTAAACATTTAAACATAAAATTTTATATATTTAGTATAGATGTTTTATATAACTATCTATACTAAATCAATTCCGTAATTTCTTTCTGTTCTACTTTTTGGATTTCTTGCATATATTATTATGTAAAAGGTACTCCTGTGCCAGGATTGATCATGATAAAATGTTACTTACCGTTGCATTTACTCAGATTTATAAATTGCGAATCTTCCTTAATTCGCATTCAGCATTCATACATAACCGACTTCTGCATTCCGTTCTCCGCAAATAACAGACAACTAACACTTCGCTCAGCATCAACATCTGGGATGATACAAATAGGTTAGCTGAAGTAAATCGCGTCCACAAAACTAATTTCGGTGATCGTGCTTTCGCGGTGGCTGGACCAAAGTTATGGAACAAACTACCTAATAAACTGAGGCAAACAGACAGCTTACCGCAGTTCAAAAAACAACTTAAGACGCATTTATTTAGACAACACTAGCTAATGTTTTCCACTCCTAGTGTGTACTCCGCGAAAACACTAATTCTTTCAGGCACTCCCAAGTATTACAGTATTAAACTTTAATTCCATTTCTTGCATGCCACCTAGTGAATAAGTAATAGTAAATAAGTTTTTTTAGCAGTAAGTTGTTTTGTCAGATAATTTTCTGTGTAAAGCGGCCTACGGTGAGTATTCGCGAAAACGGCGCTATATAAATTAGCCATATATTATTATTATTATTATACCGTGATACAAAATTGAAGAATGAAGAAAATTTTGGTTTCTAATTGGCTTTAAAATAGTTTTACATTCTCTCTAAAAATTGAATTTTAAATGTGAAACATTGATAAATATGGTCATATCGTTCGGAGCGATCATCATCCAATACGACCACTGCCATTATCACTGTTACAGCATTGTCATGGAAGTAATAATAAGCAAGCTATGTGAGATCTGAGACGGTGCAATAAAGCTAAAGGACGGCGGTGAGAAGAATGAAATCGCTGTCGCACTCATCCCAGAGCTCGCAATGTTTGACAGAAGCTTCTTAGAACATGCCTTGTGTAGTAATCTATTACGTAATGTGTTGAGGGATGCTTTGAGCCATGCCGAACATCGGCCTAACCATCACCATAGATCCTAGTATTACGTAATCATTATAATAAATTCGTCAACTCATAACATGTATTTGTATTAGCAAAGGGAAAAACTGTATTTCAAAATGACAAATACAACACACACACTTTTACCAGCTTGAAGACTATAAAGTGTACATTACATTTGTAGTTAAAACTACAAGAAGTGAACTAATTGTAGTACTATGAAATTGTAGTACTAATGAATTAATGAAGTGAAGTAATTTTATATTATTGAAGTGAAGTAATTGTACTATTAATGAAGTCAACTATTGAAGTACTACAAAATTGTAGTATTATGAAGTGAAGTAATTGTAGTATTATAGTACATTATCGATATCTTGTTATTTTTTTCCAAAATAAAAAGTTTGGTGACTAAAAAAAGGGGTCGCCGCAAAAAACATATGAATATATCGAAGACAATAACTTTTAAGTGTGTGTAGTTTTTAGTGTGCACACAATTCAAAAGGAGTGAAGTGTACGCTTCAATGTAGTGTAGTACTATATTGTAGTAGTTAGTACAGAGCGGATCCATCACTAATTTGTATCTAGCTCTTAATACTGCAGTAATCAATACATGAGTAATATATTTATCATTGTGGGGATGTCATAATGACAGCTGTCAGCACCGCCCGCCGCTCGGTCTGCGGTTGCAGAAAGTTTGAGAAGCGCCGTCCTGCAGGCAGCCCAGACACCGCGGAGCCGGGACACTTCTCGTCTCGAGTTAACCGCCGGAGAACCCCAAACTTTGTGTGTATTGGCTGACACTTATGAGCCGCATATGAGAAATAGCCTAGCTTTGTCGTATAATCATAACATAGCACGTTGGTAGGAAAACATATATAATATCAATACTGGATATCAAATTGGATATACATGAATACAAACACTAAAATTTCCGATATTTTATTTATTTTATTACATATTTCAATACACAAAAGAAAATTTTCAATCCATAAAAAATGCAAAGTCAAGAAAACCTTGCGATGGGAATCGTTCTTAAGAGATAAAGATTTTAAGAATTCAATTCTTCTCTCTGTAAAACAAGGACCAAAAAGCTAAGAAGCAGAATGATTATTATGTACAATTTTTATAATGATAATACATGATTTAAATAATGAATTCCAAAATGCTTAAAACATATAATTCAAGGACATATTACAGGAAATGCAAACGAACTAAGTATTCGCACATATGGTTTTTACTTTCAACGATTCACAAAGAACTGATTTGTATTTTGAAAACGTAAAATATTCACATTTTTTATTTAATAATGTCAAATACAAAAAACTTTTTTATATATTTTCTTGGTTTTACAACCATTTACGCCACAGCTGCATCCACTTGTCGGCATATGAATATTCAAAAGATTTTTTTCAATATTTTATATTGTTTATTGTCAAAAGGATACGAAGGCACAAAATAAATTGTTCCGTCGTATCCCATTAGCATTGCGGACCACCGAAACTATGCCTAAAATCATACCTGACGCAGGTACCTACATTTAACTGTCCTATAACATTTTTTTAAATATTTACTATTTAATCGTATGTAATTTTCGAATAATTTTCAAAATACTCAATTTTCGAGTATGTGATGATTATACTCGAGTGCATAGATAATTATACTCGATGATTATACTCGAGTGAGCACTCGAAGCAGCCTTGAAGTACCAGTGAGGATGATACATATCTCTACATAATATATATAAAAATCAATTGCTGTGCGGTGGTCTTGCAAAAACTCGAAAATGGCCCGACCGATTTGAATATTTTTTCGTTTAACCAATAATAACCAAACCGTATACGATGCGACCAATAATATCGATCTAAATGAATTGGAGTTGGAAGAACGATTAGGCTTGATAATCGCTTATGCAGAGTTAAAATCAAATTATGCAGAGTTCACCTGGTCATCTAGTAATTGATATTTTCAATCCTGGGAACTGATTTTGTGATGTATATCGATACAGTGATTGGGCCTTACGGCCCGTTATAGCGTTAACAATAAAAATATTTTTTTTCTTTCTTGGGTAAACACTTTATAACTTTGTGGTGACATATTCAATAATTAAATTAAATAAAAACAACTTTGTAAACACCACTGAAATATTTTTATTTACACCTCTACATGTTACGGAAACAAAGTTCCCTCCCTCAGGAGGATAACTAGTATACTAAAATTATAGAACATATGTAGACTTAAAATTAACAAGGAGGGGGGGCGAGTGGAATGTAGGCGGAGTAAATGGAAGAGCAGGGGGGGCGGAATAGGTAAGTGTTTGGTAATGAGAGTGTTGGGTTTTTTTGTTTAAAATTGGAAAAATATTAAGAATCGGATTGCTTGGGAATTGAATTTGGCTATTTATTATATTGTTATTAAGGTTGATATTTTTTCTTATTTCTAAAACTTCCAAACTATCTAATTGTCTATCATTTTTATTAATATGTAATATTTTAAGACCTAAATTGCTGTCAAAAGTATGGTTCTGTTCAATCAAATGGTTGGCGAATTCCGAATATCCATTACTATTTGATTGAACAGAACCATACTTTTGACAGCAATTTAGGTCTTAAAATATTACATATTAATAAAAATGATAGACAATTAGATAGTTTGGAAGTTTTAGAAATAAGAAAAAATATCAACCTTAATAACAATATAATAAATAGCCAAATTCAATTCCCAAGCAATCCGATTCTTAATATTTTTCCAATTTTAAACAAAAAAACCCAACACTCTCATTACCAAACACTTACCTATTCCGCCCCCCCTGCTCTTCCATTTACTCCGCCTACATTCCACTCGCCCCCCCTCCTTGTTAATTTTAAGTCTACATATGTTCTATAATTTTAGTATACTAGTTATCCTCCTGAGGAAGGGAACTTTGTTTCCGTAACATGTAGAGTTGTAAATAAAAATATTTCAGTAGTGTTTACAAAGTTGTTTTTATTTAATTTAATTATATATATATATTTTTTTAATTAATTCAGCAACATTGTAGATTAACATTTTTAAAAAATATTGATTATATTATTTGTTTTTATCTACTTCTGTTTTATGAGTTTTTCCACCAACAAGTTTCAGAAAAACCTTTCCGTCGTCAGGGTGTTGTATAACTGTCAAAATATCGGAATGAAATGTCTTTTGTTTCTTTTTTTTTTTAATTTTAAAAATTATTTTTAAATTTTAGACATTACATTCCGATATTTTGACAGTTATACAACACCCTGACGATGGAAAGGTTTTTCTGAAAATGTTGGTGGAATTACTTGTATAAAAGAAGTAGATAAAAACAAATAATATAATCAATATTTTTTTAAATAAAAAAATAAAATTTTAAGGACCTTTAATTTCTGCGGTATACCGCAAACTCCCGGAAAACTGCATTATATACACAATAAATGGCGTGCGCCGTTTCTTGAAAAATGTCTACAATTTGTGAACAAACGCTTGTGAAAAATGTATACAAAACAATTTGTCAACAAAAGCACGTCCGGCGAGCTACCTGAGCAAGTATTCTCTGATAAACCGCCCGTGACGTGTCTACCAGCAACCCCAGTTTTATTTTAACTGCTGACCTCACCTATCCTGAAACTTACTGACCTACGCGAGTTTATCTGTTGTTTTACCTTACCAAAGCATCGCAAGGTACACATCAATTAAGATAACGAAATAACTTTGAAAATAGCAAATCGGGGGTAATTAGAATTAACAAAAAAAAGATAGGATCAAAATATACAGGGTGTAACAGAGCTAGTCCTCAATACTTTACAAGTGCATTTTTCTGCCTTGATTATGAGTAAAAATGTTTAGGAATCCGTGACTTACTTCAATATTTAAGGAGATACGCGACATGCACAATTTTTTAATATTCCTGACTTATTTTTTGTAAAAAATTAGACTGTCATTACAGTAACTTATATCTAATATGAAAAATTCATTCGCTTTAATACATGTCAAAAAAATGATAAAAACCTTCCATTTCCCTGGAATTTTTTCGGAGTTTTAATTACTTTATTTAACTTTTACTGAAACGAATGAATTTTTCGTGATCAATATAAGTGACTGTATTAATACTTCAATGATTTGTATAAAAACGTTCAGAAATGTTGAAAAAAATGCAAAACTTTGATATTGCATAATTGCGTAACTAATGATATTATCAAGACAGAAATATACCTATAAAATATTGTGGACTAGCTCTATTACAGCCTGTTATATAGTTGTGTGTGTTATATTTTTATAATTTTTGGGTGAAAAATCACCATTTTATATTGTCACACAAGCACTTGAAATTAATTCAAATTTTTATTAATCATGAAAGTCACTGAACCCAAATTTAACTGGAGCACTTGTAACGTTTCACGTCTCTAACGGTGTATTGTAGGTGAAGCTTTTTTTTTGGAAGTTTGAATCGAAAGTTTAAAAGAGAAGGCTTTAAGAATAAGTTTTAAGAGCTTGAATGATTTTACTTTAAGTTTATTTATTAAAAGTCTAATATATTATTTGAGATCTGCTTTTGCAAGCTCAAAGCTATGCTTAAAATTTATTTACGTGATGGAATTATGTTTACGTATAGTCTAACATATAATTTGGCCAGTAATCGTCTAGTGATAGTAATTTAGGACTCCTCGATGTGACGCGGTTACTCAGGCACTTTTAGGAGCGTAGCAGAAAAAATGCCATTGTATTTATACGAGGTGAAACTATCCTAACATTATTAACGCGCAACTTGAGCCGGACTCAAATATGACGATCGATTGAACAGACTAACGAAATCGCCTATCGTGGAGGACGCATCCGTCATTTCCTCGCAACCGGTAGCGGCGTCGCGGACATAGATATGTTTACGTAGATTTTTCGCCTAGAACGATGCCGCCTGGTTACCGTTGTTTCATATTAGAACCTGTGGACGGATCTCACGGCTGAGTGCAAAGTCACGATTACAGTGGAATATTTAGATTGACAAATACCACGTGCGAACTACAGCCTAGGGCGTTCTGAGTATAACTTGGTATCCACATAATACGGCCGACGGTACATAATAGGAACTTAGCGCTAATATTGCGCAACAACACGCAATATCTGTTTCTAACTTATTTTTCTGAATGCAATAGTATACTGGATCTGCCGGTCTTCCGGGTTAGATAATTCCCGGTCGATTAATGCACAATTATACTTATAAAACAAACACATAATATTCGAAATGCAAAATAACGGCTGAGTTCTCCAGAACACATACCTACAAGGCTTACCACTAGCGCGTTCGGTGGTCTTCGGCCCGATATATCTGTTTTTGGTATATAGTGGGGAAAGTAAACATATATTCAAAACAACTAGGTGCAACAGAGGCTCGGGGAGGTTCTGTCTGATATTTAATTTACCACAGCCCGTGATTCTAAGATCGAAATTTGCGATTCTTTCATAAGTCATATTTTATAAGAGTCAAGTTGATTCTGATTTTACTTTACGTGGAATTTAGGTTCCCCCCCTCCAGCGGGGGGATTCAGCCCCATCGGCAACGCTGTACCCGGTAGCTAACTCCTGCGTAATCATAGCTTCCCACGCTAAGCTGCAGACCAAGATCAAGCCGAGACTCTGTTGCCTTTGCTGGAATCCTCCGAAGCTCTCGCATCCCGGCGACAACACATCAGGAAGTCAGCGTCTGATATTACAGGTTAGGTATACGGTCCCTCGTTGCAGCCAAATTAGACTGGAGTGTTAAGAGTATTCCCACGATGCGATCACATGGATCAGGTTGTTATCAGGTACAGCAGGTTAAGGGCTAATGACAACTGGGTGACTGGAAAGACTCATCCTTTGAGGGCGTCAGACAGGGCCAGGAAGCATTGCCAAAGAAGATGTGACAGATATCCAATTGGTAGTTTGAGAGATATTAAAATGATGTTATTACAGCATGATTATTACAGTTGATTGTGAAATTCCTGATATGTTGCTCGCTGGCCGGGAAGGGAACCTCGAGAGGTTTCTGTATACAGCAAGTTAGAAAAAGGTGGTGAATGATGAGTATGATGGTGTTAGTAATGTCATCGCGCTCCTGAATGCGGTCTCGATCATAAACGTTGATTGTTAAACTGCTGACTGCTTTCCGCAGTTTCTTGTTCATGATGAACGCCCTATCTCGTTCATTAAAGCGGTCCCGAGCATAAGTATTGATTGCATCTTATAATTTCTCGTTCATGAGGAACGTCCTATCTCGTCCTTGAGTACGGAGTTAATACATTTACATACATTCATAACCAGAGCCCGATCTCGTCGCACCAGGGGCCCGAAAAGACGTGAGAGGTACTTCCCCTTAGATCTTTGAGGGTCGCCGCTTTAAGGTTCTGGCTTCAGACTATCCTGTAATTCTTGGCTTTAAAACCCTGTATTAACCGGGTAGATACAGTTAAGATAGCCTTACCTAGCTCCAAATCCAAGATGTCTCCCACTCTAATCAGCCCCCATAGCCGAGAACGCGCGCTCCGACATTCGACCCTGTCTTATGCATAGTTGCCTACGCCACGCGAGTAAATCTTCCTTCATCTTTATCAAAATCGGAATTCTGCCTCCCCAGATCACGGGGCGTGAAAGACGTAAGGGCTTCCCGCCCCCCGACCAAGAGGAGACGAACTCCCCCGTTCGGTTCTTATTCATTATCCCATTTATAATCCCCGCGCGCCTAACCTCGAAAGCCTAACACCGGTAATAAGATCTCATTATGCTACGTTGCAAGTTTAATATTGCACAACCACACGAAATGCCTATTTCCCGCGATCATATTCAATTTGTTCATATTCAATAAATTCCTAATTGCCAAAATCTTCCCAATTGCAATATATTGCCTAAAATAAAAACATACATAGCCTACGTAAATTATTGAACGAATTGGTCCATTTTAGATTCATTTATTTATATATCGAGCGACAACAAAAGTACGTGTAAATTAGCCGTCTATCAACCGACTTCAGAATAGTTTCGTACCCGGTAGAACTTGGAATCGTACATAAACAGCAATTAAAACGAATATTATATATCGATAAGATCTATACTCTTTGCCTGAAATTATCTACCGTTCGAGGAGATTGTGATGAATTTAACCTGCCACCCTATTACAAGAAATAAGAAAGAAAATAATAATTATATCGAATATCTCAAAAGAACTATTTAAGATCAATTTATTACTTGTGTTGTGAGAGTCACACTGCGCCACTGACGAGAAGACGTCGATTCAAAAAAATAATAATATTATTCGTATTGGAGAAAAGTTTCACTACACCCATGGTAGATAGACTGTTAGGTATGTGTTAGCTCGTGATAGGCCTAATTTGAAAACATGATAGAAATTAACCAATGAGATCTTTGGTGGAGGGGGAAGCTTCGAGAAGGAATTTTCGATGGAGAAAGTTTATAAGTAGGTGTCGGAGCGTTAACTCGAGAGTTTTTTTTTAGGGTTCCCGACCGATAGGCCACGCTGGCTTCGTTTGTTTCGCGCGTTTTTTCGGTATCTGAGGTATAATTTCCAAAGCAATTTGTTTCGGTATTTCACAATCAGTTACGAAAGCATCCAAATTCATCGCTGTTATAGTGTCAAAATGTCAGTATTAAAATATAAGAGTATTATTAATGCCTGCGCTTTGCCGCATTTTCGAAAGATAAACAAAATTATAGCTGTTATGACGCCATCGTACAAGCGTCAATATATAGTGAAATAATTAACGTCTGGTTTATAGTCGAAATTAAGGGATGCGTTACTTAGTCTTGTGCTTCGATTGTTTTAAAATCATTTTTGAATTTAAATCGGGATCTCATTATTGGAATAAAAGCAGTTAGGATTCTTTTAAATGTATTTATAACCATCGAGAGAATGAAGAGATATGTGCCAAATCGGAAGCTGAAATAACAAGAGACACGCTTATGCAGGGTCTGGAGAAAGAGTCTTCTGAGCTATGGATTCAAGCCACTACAAGATTTCAGGATGAGTACCTTTTCAGTCTATATAATAGTTTTGTTAAACTGTTCTCAAATTCTTCTGTAGCAAGTTTATCTACAGTTAATATCGAAGTAGGCAGTATTTTCTTAGGAAAGATACATATTTAATTCCACTAAGCATAATTCAAATCATTTGAAAGAGGATTTAAAATATAGTCGGATTTGGTTGTTTTGAGATTGCGTCGTTCGACCCCTGGGAGACATTCAATCATGAGGACCAAAAGATCCATAATTACGTGCATATCCTCTATATATAAAGAACTAGTTCTAACTAGAGGATTTCAAGAAGTACAGATGGGTCATTCCTCAATGGGTCGACATTACGCCTATACTTGATTGAAGGAAGTAACTTCTAGGTGAGAGCGCTGTGATTGCGAAATAATTCATTCTGACTTATATGAACGGGAGGGAGAGAAAGTGAATCGGGTTATTAATTATGCGCAACCGACCCAGGATACACCCCTGAATATTGCGATTTTGTTCGGACGTTAGATTTTGCTTCAACGATATTTGAAATAAAATGTTCACGTTATCTACACGAATTATGTTGCTCAGATAACTCGCTTAATTAATGTATAAATATAGTCACATGGTCATAGGAAGTTGGTGAGATAGATTTATTCACTACGCTTTGGATATCTATGAATGTATTGACACATGGTTAATATATTCTGTTCACGTGGAATGTTCCATTGGTTAGATATACTTGTCTTCATTCTATGAGAAGGAATTCACATTTTCAATTACCAAGAAATTATCTTTATACTCCACAGAGGATAAATTGCAATAATCAGCTTTAAACTAATAACCAACATTCTTTTAGACGCAAGGACCCCTAAAAAGAATTAGATGCCACTATTAATATCTTCCAACCTAATCTTTATACGCAAGTGATCCCTAAAGTTTTGGTATACCTTGGATTTACATTTTCTTCGGAATGCTGACGATTGTGTCGAGGCAATGGAACATACTACGTGACTATATCAAGATTTAGCTTCGGATTGTTTATCAAGGTAAAGGAAACGCCAGAGGAACTGTCTATTATGGAAGCGTTTCATGGTCATATAGGGAGCGGGCCAGGGGCTCCCTAAAGTGCGGAAGCCGGGGATATGTCCTTACCCACGGACATCAATCCTCCTTTCCAAAGATTCATTTTTATACTTGTTAAATGGATTCCTAACGAGAAATGTGAAGTACTGTTAGCGACAGACACCACATACTCGAAAGTAGACCTATTTTCAAATTATTAGACTCTCGGTTTGCAGATAAATACAGTTTCTACCAAGATAATCAATCCAGAGGCAAATCACTGAAACAATCTGATTATGTGTTTTTCTCCAAACTATAAATTGTATATAGGAACAGCCAAAAAAAAGTAAGCAAATTTAAAAAAAATGATATGTTAATGTGCCTTTTCTTTCAGATATTCTTCGGTTCTGTTATGGTTAGTTATTCCAGTAAATGGAAACTCAAAACAATAAATTTTATACGTATTTTAGTTAAGTCCGAGTTAAAATTATGAGTAAATTATTGTCTTTGTATGTGTAAATATAGAATCTCCAACACGTTTTCTGAAATATTTGGGTTGCCGTATGCGTCACAATAGGGGGGGAGTTATAGACTAAAGACGATATCACGAGCCAATAACTTCGACGTTTCTATAGTAATTGAATGAGAGTATAGTGATTTATTTATTTATAAATTAGAAAAAAACGACATCATGAGCCACTTAATAAATAATCGAGTATAGAGACATATCCTGGTAAACTAGGATAAAAGCCATTAGGTAGTATTTGCATTTAGAATGAAACTTGCGAACGGAAACTAAATAGGATTTTGATATTAATTAAACATCAATAAGAGACATTACGACCGCATTGCGTTCTTACAAAATAATCCTTTCATTTCATTCAAAACGGATAATTCTAACCTTTTATCTACGTAGAGATACTAATAGGTTATTATCTATTTTATAACATTGTATTTCGGAACAGTACGATCGAGATCAGTAAGAGTATTTTAGTTTACGTATCTGAATTAGAACTTATATTAGATGGTTTATTAATTTTGGTTAGATTCAAAAAAAAATAGTTGGTAGCTTCGGTTCGGTGAGCCAAGGCTCAACCACATTATACACGGGTAGGTCAGATTTATTACAAGATGTCCACACGTTATTTTCAAAATCTCATCTTAATCTTATCTTTCTTCATTCTTCCGCTACCTGGAAAGACGTAGATTTCTAATTTCAATACATTGTGCGATACGATCGAAGTCTACGACTAATAATTATCGACTAAATTGGACCACTTTGAAATCTCATATCTGTACATAAAACATACATAAAAGGCAATAGAAATAAATAATATTGGAAATGCTTAGCTGTTTCTACGAGTGTTACCGCCTCTCTGCCCCACCGATGGTATTTCGGACCTCTCTTCACAAGGGCCTCTGGCCGACGTCGATGCTGAAAACTCAAGGGCAGTTCCTCAAATTTGTATGGCTTATATAGTCAAAATCTCTCGCCATTTTCACCATCCCACTATAATATCCTTAGTCCCTGAATCATCTACCATCCAGTGATGATGTCACCTAGGACGTTTTTCATTGGTTCAGTCCGCTTCGCCGGCAACCGTTTTTGCGCGCTTTTTTTAGTATACAGATTATCAACATGGCATAAATAACCATCACAGGTAGTCCTAGTGTGACTTTAAAATACAATGTAAAAACATTTTATGATAATTAGGTGAATAAAGTAATACTTTTTATAATTTATTTCGATTATTCGTCAAATATTTATACCTCAAACTTAAACTTCATCTTTAAAATAATATAAACAAACGTCACCGGCAGGTACAATATCCGATAAAATAACACCAGATTCAGCATTTTTTTAAAATAATTTAACTGATTTTGTAAATTTAATTAATGATTCTATTATTGTCATCAAGAATATGCCTCTCTACCGAATTTCAGAACGATTGTTCATCAAGAAGTGGATCAAATAATGATCATCAAATTTTCTCACTGACAATCAAGTGAAGCTAAATAAAAAAAAAGTAAAAAATAGTATCACTCTTCAAAAAACTGCATTTCCAATAAATGAGATACAAAATTAACGAGCAATTTTGTGTATGTGGGTTCCAAGGTCAATGAAGTATATTACGTGACACGCAATAGTCCTCGACGTGAGGGATTATTGCTTATTTGGTTAGAGTATGCATGTTGGAACTACTGGTCTCAATGAGCTTTATTGCATCTTAAATTTTATCTGGCATTTGCGAATCGAGCGGGCCACCAAGGCTGATAGGAAATGTTCTGGTATCGCATTTCCGCTACATGTTTCGCTACATGCTTCCGTCACAATAAAAATTTCATCCTGAATGCGCCAAAAGAAGTATAATTAATCCGTCTTACCCTATCACAGGTATTTATTAATCTTCTTTCGTCGTGGTCAGCACCTCGGGCCACATTTCAGTGGCACCATCATAGCTGATGTTTGGAATGATAATGGCGATTAACTAGTGAATCGTGATGTGAAAGATCCGTTCTGACAAAGAGCTATGAATTCCAATCAGGAAAAGCGGAAATAATTGTATTTTCGCGTGACTGAAGTAAAATTGTGCATGTGAATATTTATTTTATTTTCTCAGCCGCACATCCTTACCTTGATGTATCGTGAGGGAAATTGCCAGGAAAAAATAATTAATTGTATTACCTTTCATTATTACCCTGTAATTAAGCGTCAGGACCACATACACCATATTTCTCACATACATCAATAATTATGTTTATGTTTTTTGTAATGAAAACATGATTTAATCAATACAACAAAGTTTCAGTTGGTCGTCTGTTTGATATTTCATAAGAATGTTTTTTTCTTTGGCGTTTTTTAATTCATTTAATTTCTTTGACACCCAGACCTATCACAAAAATTGACACCATAGCTTAGAGGATTAGCTTAAATACCATATACCAGGATCGATCAGATTAAATTCATAGGTTCAGTACAAATTACCTTAAATAAATGATCTGAACTTCTTTTATCTGAGAAAAAATCCTTTGGAGATTCAGAGTGTTTGGTGTATGTATTAATCTCTAATCTCACTATAAGCAATATGAGCCTTTATTACCTATGTTCAGATAGTCTGAACAATGGACAAGCATACATAAAATTCTGTAGTAGCTTCACATAACACTTTTATTTAACTTCTTCTTCAAACAGAGCCAAATTATTTTGTGGTGACATTATAATTATAATTTATAGAAATAAACTTTGTTTACACCACTTTTTTAATGAAAAAATAGTGTAAACAAAGTTTATTTCTACAAATTATACTTTTATTTAAGGTTATTACTACATACCCTGAGCCGCCCACGGAAGAGCGTACGTTCCAGGCTGTGCATTAGAAGACAATCTTCTTTGCTAGAAGTGACGGTTCTGCGCCAATCCCAATTAACAAAAAAACGATTTTTAATACGAAATAAAACGATTTTTAATACGAAATAAAACGATTTTTAATACGAAATAAAACAAATAAATAAAATGTAATCTAATGTATTATTTGTCGTAGTTAAAGAGTGACTCATCCATAATCCACATATTTGTTTTTATTTTTATAATGAATATTGTCCCAAAATAAACAGGAAACAAATGCGAATTAATTCATTTAATTTCTGTGGCGCCAGTCCTATCCTAAAAATTGACACCATAGGTTAGAGGAAGATTGTCCTAAAATAAACAAACATATGAGTGTGTTAAGTTTCTATGAAAATTGTCAAGACATCTTTCAAATGTCAATATTTACTATCATTACAATGAAAATATTGAATTCAATTCAATATTCGGACACTTTTTATAAAGCAGTTAGTAAAATTATGTGGAACATACTGACTAAACTTATTTTGGTTGACTTGTTTAACGTTTAACGTTATATAAAGCGGCCAACATACAATTTATAAGATAACGCATATCAATGAGAATTAACTGGAATAACTCACGAATTGTGAACAGATTTTATAAGTAAAATTAAGTAGGATAAATCGTTACTTTGTTTTATGATAACCAATAAAAGTATCCCATAAATTTAAAATATCCAACTGTCATAATTTAAAAAACGAGAATAAATTAAGGTTTTCAACAAAATAATTAGAGATAAGATAATAAGTGTACGTTGGCAGATTGCACATATGGAAATAAAAACACTTGTTTTTTTAAGTCTACATTTTTAATTTTCTGAGATGAGGGCATAATCAATCTAAATATTTTACATTTAACAACTTGTATTTAAATGATAAGTGTTGAAAAGAGATCCTGTATTATTTAAAGAATTAATTAAGGTTTTTTTGTTTTTCAGCATGATTCAAATTGTAAATCTGTCCTCTTTTTTATATGCATTAGCGTTGGGACAGAATTGTTTCTTAGAATCACTCAGAAAAACAAAAAAATTCTTAAAATCATAGAACATCTATTCTCAATACATTTCATATAATATTTAGATTAATAATGCCCTCATAAGGCTAAATGAATTTCATATAATTAAATGAATCATAGAACTTAAAACAAGTGTTTTTTATTTCCATGTGTGTGATTGTGGATTTCTATAAACTTATCTCTGAAACATTAAATTTGACAGATTGCCTTCAAATTGATAAACGGGCCCTAGGGTAGTGGCGAGGGCGTACCCCAGCGCCTTGCGGTACCACCTTTTAGTGCTGGAAGTGGCAGCTCTTTAGGAGGAACCGTGAATTACACGTGTCATGTATTGCGCAATACCCGCCAGCAAAACGGATGGGTATCGGGCTTGTGGGTACTAGACCGGTAAATCGGAATGTTTAGAGTCTGGAAACGTACCATGTCCCAAGTTTTAACAAGTTGGGTCTCATTGAAAACCCTTGGAATATATTTTTAATTCGAGAGACCGATTTTCACGCATCTTTACGAAAAAATTATAATTATCGATTTAAAGTTATATATGGTTTGTTTATTTGAAATGTTCGATACATGTATCCTAGCGATGTTGACATAACACTAACAGAAAAAATCATTCACAAATTAAAGTTACACAGCGACCATGGAAATTCAGATGCTCGGCGTGAGCCTTCGAGATAAAATCAGAAATTAATAAATTAGACGCCGAACAAACGTTGCCAATATTATGGACCGTATTGCGAAATTAAAATGGCAGTGGACTGGACATATGGATCGACAGGAGGATACTAGATGGGCACCTAGAATCCTACAGTGGAGGCCCTGGACGAAAAACAGAAGCGTCAGAAGACCTCCCAAAAGGTGGTCTAATGACATAGTCCAGCAAGTAGGAAGAACCTGGATGCGAAGGAGGAGAAACAGAGATGAGTGGAGGAAAATAGAAGACGCCTACATCCAACAGTGGAGGGAAAAAGGCTGAGGAAGAAGAAGAAGAAGAAAATGTTTGTGCTCGTACATACATTATACACGAGGGCTGCATGATAAATAAATCTTTACAAGAAAGCATATTTTTTTAAAATATTTCTTAACAGTCTTCGAACTTTGTCATACATTTATTGAGCTATCCAAATATATTATTTGTCGAACTGAAATATTATTTATTGAACCCACAGTCGTTAATTACATATTTTACAGATTTTCAATCGACTTCAAACTATCTCACACATTTCTTTGCTCCTTCGATTGGCAAATAATTTCACTTCAAAAACATATACAGGGTTATTTGGAAAACATTAATAACCTCACAGGACTATATTCCCGCCTTGATTATGAGTCGATGATTTTAATAGGTTTCAAGAGACACTTAGATGAAATACTTTCACAAAATTTTATTATTTGCTCCCTTTATATTAACTATATTATATTAACTCGTGGCGTCTGCTTGCTTGCCGTCAACAAAAACTTTGGATCGATTTTTGACCCTTTTCTCATGATCCAATCGAGCTGAAACTTGGCAAGCAGACTTATGGCGACGATCAAGAAGATCTATCAAATTTTCGTTAAAAAGAAATAAGAATTATAGTATAATTTCGGATTTTTAGAAATTTTATTGGTTTTTTCAAATTGGAATCATTAGAAAAGTTTGATTAGCAACGGCGGCCCGATAACGTCGCGGAATATTTTCTAAATTTGAATTACTCCGTCGGTATAATAGGTACATCACTTCGAATTTCGAAAATTTACAAAACAATTGGTTCACAGATGACAGCAAAATTGGGTTTTTTAGGAAAAAATCAAATAATAATTTATTTCTTTTAGATTTCTGCTTAGTTTTGAAGAATTCTACATTACTCAAATCTGATTCTGACTAAATCATTTGACGCTGGAAATTCATAAAGTACGATATTGATGATAATTGAATCTATCAAAATCTTGACATCTCAAAACATCTGACATTTTAGATATATATTTAATTTCTGTAAGTTTGGTGTTGTGTTATATGTTTTAATTCGTCTTTAATTATTGTTATATTTTACAAAGAAAGGGAGTATAGTAAAAACTTGGTTTTTATGGGTTACTTTTTTTTTACTGCCTTTAAGAAATGAATTAGAAGTATTAATTTCAGTTTTTATAATAATGCATCGCTTCTATTATACATTTCACCTTCATGCTGATTTGGTTTTGTGATTTGAGAAAACTTCTCTTCATAGATGAGAGTGAGTAACAAGATGAGTTCAAAACACAGTTTATCTTACTTTCAGAACTTTCCGTCTTCTAGACGCCTTCTCCTATTCTTCCTTCTCAAGCGCTCACTTGCTTTTTGCCAATAAAGCAGCGTCCTAAATGTTCATTAAAACATTAATATTAATTGTCAAATAAAATGGCTAGATGAGCACTTATTTAAGCAGTTTACTGGAATATCGGATGATTTATGCGAACGGTAAATATTATATTCCAAGTAATTCCCGCTTTTATCTGGTACTCGTACCGTAAGCAGATTCTGTATTTCTTCTTCATTGTAATAACAGTATACAATTTTTGGTATTCTTTTGTTCGTTGTCACAAAACAAATTAACGTTTCACTCTACTTAATTTTATATTTAAATTCTCTTCTGATCCCAACCCAACCTTTCAAATAGACAAAGTAATTGACTAAATTTACCAGACTATTCCACAAAATACACGAAATCACACCGAAGACCGTAAAAATTCTGGTGTACCAGGCATACGTCAAGAGTAGAATAGGATATTTGATACCCTTCTGGGGAACCAGAAACAAAACTAACCTAAACAGACTCCAACGACAGCAAAACAAAATACTAAAAATGGTCTATGATCTGAAATACCGGACACCAACTGAAACTGTATATCGTATAACTCAACAATTAAACTTCGAAAGCATTACAAAAATCGCATAACTCACGCCAAAACAAAAACAAGACAATCCCGACTAATTTGCAACGGATTAATACTATACAACGACCTGCCACAACAGACCAAACAACTGACCACTGACAAATTCAAAACAGATGTGACAAAAATGCTTAAACTCGGCCAACTATAAAAAAATTACTGTGTATCTAAACTATATTATTATTATATTCCTATATTGAATCATGTTAGAATGTTATCCGTAAACCTTTTAAGTTTCTATTATATTTTTAAATAAAAAAAATAAAATAAAAAAAAACTCCTGCCTCTTTTTCGTTCATACATCTTCTTAACCCTGGAATCCTACTTGGGGTGCTGGAGCACCCCACAGCGTTTTCAATTTGTTATTTTGTCGTTTGTATTGTAGGTATAAATTTATACGTCCGCGTATTTTACTTTGCGGCCGAGTACTCTAAATTGGTCAGTACCTCGGCGACTTCCGAGTTTTGTAGACGTGTGTACATGTGTTGCGGGGTGCTCAGGCACCCCGGTGTAGGAAAATCGTAAGTATTTGTGTAATATAAATTAAATTATTGTACAAGTTTTTGAACTTTATTTACGTGATATTTAATAATATTGATTATATTATTATTGCAGTAACCTTAAATTAAAAATTTAAGAGATAAATTTCAGTTTTAGTTATGTGTACTTCTTTTAGTCATCCTTCTTCATATAATGGACAACTAAGTTCCAACGAATAATATCTATGGATAACTGGTTCACCAGCATTCTTTTAGCGTTGAATTTACTTGCAAAAGACTTGACGATGGTAGGTACAACGCGTAAAAATAAAAGTGAAATACCGGTCTTATTTTTAAAGCTAATGAGACCGAGAAAAAAAACTGCGCTATGTTTGCGTATGATGGGTCTAACTCTCTTATCCTATTGTCTGCTAAAATCAACCAAGAAGAAGGTCATCATTATGTTGTCAATTCTTCGTGATTCTCCCGACAAAAATAATGAAGTAGAGCTCCAGGAAATAATTAATTATTATAATAAAACCAAAAGTGGCGGCGACGTTTTCGATGCAATGGCTAAAAAATACTCCGTCCAAAGAAAATCGCGATAGTGGCCGATGTGTATTTTTATGGACTTTTGAATGGTATTGGCATTAACTATTGGATTCTCTACAAATGTTCAAAGGCAACAAATAAATCAGAAATAAAATTCAGAAGAACTTTTAAAAAAAATTGGGACACCAACTTGTGAGTCATTATTTGGAGAACGCCTGCAAAAGCCAAGTTTGAGGAGGGATATAAGAGAAATTATTTGTGGTAACCTTAAAAAACTTATGCCAAATAAAAGCTTGATTCCTCAGCGTCACACTCAGAGGCGTTGTGGCTTTTGTCCCAGGAGTGAGGACCGGAAGAGCAAAACTTAGTGTACGAAGTGCAAAACTCCGATTTGTTTGGAACATCAAATAAAAATATGCCAAAAGTGCTACAACTAATTAATAACAAGTAGATTTATTTTGTTTTTTGATCTTAAGTTTACAGTCCTACGTCTAATAAAGAAATATACTTTTAAAATTGTTTCATTAAAAAAATAAAAACTCCCAAAGGCTGGGGTGCTCAGGCACCCCTTGTAGGAAAATCGGTTGGGCAAAATAGTGTAGGATTCTAGGGTTAAGCATGCTCGTTGATTGTTAAGTCGAAGTTGTTGACTACCTTATATAGTAATAAGGTAGTCAGCAACTACCTTATTTCTCTTTAATTTTTTCATTCAAAGTCTTCCACAGCTACCCTCTTTTTCTGGTGCAGTCAACACTTGCGTCATATATCTTTCTTACCATTCTTTTCTCAGTTATACGCTCTCTATTTACAAACCACTTAAGTGGTCTTTTTCATTATATTACTCTTCTCTAAAATCAACTTTACATACTTTGCTAACTTGCTCATTATTATTTATTTAACAATGCGCATAAGTGATCTTATTTCCAATGGAGTCTATTTTTGTTTTTCTTCTGCCAGCTCTAGTTTTCACTTAAATAATACTGAATATATTAGATAAACCTGTTAACTCCTTTAATTCATTCAATCCACTTTGTAGAAGTCAGTCCTTTTGCTCGATTTTCTCCATGCGGTTCTTTTAGTTTCTCGAGGCTTATGTATCATTATATTTCGCGACAGACCATGTTATTTTATGCAAGTACTCAGCGTTCTAACTCCAGTATGAATTCACCCATACATAAACTGCATTACCTTAGTAATAAATTCAGTTTTGTTAATATATTTAATGCTTGTACACTACACACATTTAAAGCGAAAATATACTCATCTTTTATTCTATAGTTTCCCAATATATGTTGTATTTTGCTTGTGTTTTTTTTTACATTATTACTTTTTTCTTTAGTGTCTATTGTTTACATATTGTATTTTCTTATGACTCTTTGTAATTATATTTTATTTATTTTGTCAATATTATTTCATTTTTGTCATGTTTATTTACTTAGATAGCTATATTTCTTTTTTTTTCTTTATGATGTAAAAACCCAAATCTATATATTATATTATAAATAAATAAATATTTGGTGGCAATACCTCTAAAATATGCAAGAATTTTCTATCCTTCATCAATTACTGGAGTATGAGACATTTGTAAATCAGCTCCAGTAGCATATTTCACGCATACTGTGTATTAGGTGATTAAGTTCTCAGAAAGATTAGAGTATAAGAGTGGGAGGCTGTGGATTGTCGCAAGTGATGAAGTTGATTATGAGTGAGTGTATGCAATAAAGACAAGTTAATTTAAAGGTGACGCATTTCTACAGAATTCATCGAAGCTTAGTTAAAGGGTTGGGTACAAAATAGACCGAAATTACGCGTTGGAAACAGACCCGCTGTGACGGGTCGTGAGCGTGAATGGCCTGGGCGCCGCAGTGTGATCAAAATTGACGTCATACATGGACAAAATATTTTGCTTGGATAGATTTCTAATGCAACTGGTTTCTCAAATTATTAGTTGAAGAATGATAGTATTGTGGTTTAAAAAAACTAAATTCTCCAATGAGTTCTAAATGTAAAAAAAATATTTACATATTAAAAAAATAAAGAAGAAACACAAATATAAAAAACTATTTGCTATATTTATTACGTTCTTCGAATTAAGTACACCTTCGTTACAAATGCGCGCCCAATCCTTACAAAAATACGATTATTTTCTAGTAAATTAAGTCAAAACGCTTACCATTTTAAATTCATAAAATTGAGGAAAGGTACACTAAGCAACGTGTAGTGTGCACGCACAATACCACGTTATAACTATCGACGCGACAGGGGTTGATGAAACACGCCATGGCGGACACGCGCCGATATCAAAGGCGAACCCAGACGCTTGGCACGCGCCGCAAAAAACATACCACATCAGGTGAATCCGTCGAAGCAGGCGAGGTGCGACAGCCACAGGCAATGGAAACCGGTCATGCGGCAAAACAGAGGGCACAGCACTCCGCCGTATCAGCACAACCTCGGACACAAGGAAACGGGACTTCGCATTTCCTTTTGGTAAATTTAGTATAAGAAGGCCAAAGAGCAATTCACACCATCTCACTCCTCGAGTGATCTCTATACTGGGAGGAAGCCCTCGCCGACTAGAGTCCTAACTGTATCTTTATACTCTGCGATATTTTGTGCTTGTACCCTTTTGTAACTTGTACCTTTGTAACCTTTTACCTACAAATAAATCCTGTAAAATTTACCGCGACTTCCATCATTATCATCGACAACAGAAGAGAACTCTGAACTCTGTAAAATATGGAGTGGTGATCCTTAAAACAATATGAAGCAGCACAGTAGGGGGCAGCTTCTCGACCTCACACAAGGGGTCGATTCAAATCACACCAACCCCCAAAAACGTAAAATATTTAAGAACAAAAAATATGGCTTTCTTAAGCTTAAACTTAGTTACCTTTAATGTATGTATTATCCTTAATCTGTAAATCTTGAGCTTGCATGTATTTTCAAAGTCAAATACCTTTACAACGACAATCGTGTCTGATAATCCATTGACCTGACGTCCTATTGAAAATAGCAGTCCCCTTGCATATTGCCTCTTCTAGTGACGGTAATCCAATAATTTTGATATTCGAGAATTAAAATATGTTTTTTTGCGTTTCAACAGGCCAAGAGGCCCAATTACAGAAGCGAAACATATCACAAGCTTGAGGCTTGAGTAAATCACATAGATTAATTGTGACCTCACCGGGAATTTTTACATTTTGTGGCCTTCGGATCTAGTTTACAATGTTATCTTCTATTCCTACGGATTTTAATTTTAGTATTAGTTTATCCTGGGAAATACCGTCAAAGACTTTTTTAAGATCAATGAAAATCATAATTCATTGCTGAGATATGTCTAGAAATTTAAGGATAGTGTTAGTTTGCCAGTCGCGTCATGTGTATCTTTCTTTTCTGTGAAGCCAAATTGGTTTTCATTAATTAAGTTGTTTTCTCTGATGTATTGGGAAAATCTTTTTTGACCATTTTTCTGTGGTTTTTACAATTTTTGAAAGAAGCGAAATATCTATAATTAGCTTATTATAATAATTTCTTCAGGATTTCCTTTTTTATATTGGTATACTAATAGCTCGTTTGTAGTTTGGTGGAAATAAATTCCAGTTTCTAAGCTTAGATTTATTATATGCAAAAAGGGTTATAATATTTGTTTTCTTATAAACTTTATGGTTTTGGCTGTATATCTGTCGAATCCTGGTGCTGAATCTTCCTTAAAACTTGTTATGATCGGTTCTATTTCTTAAGTTGTACTAGGTTGTAAATTTTCTATTTTATTTCCTGTGTATTTTAGAATCACTATTACTTTAAGAATTGTGAAGTAAAATTTCAATATTTGACTAGTTAATGTAAGGATACGTACGCTGACGTCATTCAGTGTTAGTTATTTAGAGCTCTGCCGGGTGCATTAAGAACCGTGCTGTACTAAACACATTATCATTCCATACAGGGCTTCGTGGAATACACCATGGGACGATTTCCCCGTACATCTTTAGACTCACCAACACCCAA
This sequence comes from Agrypnia vestita, assembly GCA_016648135.1. NCBI lineage: Eukaryota > Metazoa > Arthropoda > Insecta > Trichoptera > Phryganeidae > Agrypnia > Agrypnia vestita. Next base: position 43,464 of record JADDOH010005354.1, read on the forward strand.
ACCTTTCAAACCATTGAGAGCCACCGAAAGCGAGGTAATCAATGTGACATGCGCCAAATAAACTTGTTCCCTATTCAAACACTGTGAAACAAAAATAAAACAAAGTAAAGCGATTCGGGGCTGAAGTCTGCCAAGCGCTGCTAACTTCCCGCCGTGTCCCCCGGGAATGCTAAAGTTGCGAATGCGAGTAGGTACGTGTTTAATTAATATAGCATTCTATCAAAATGTCGGATGCTGATGAAATTATTTTCCCTCTCGCCAGACCATTTTATACAATCAGTCGCGCCGAGCCCGGGCGGCAACGAAGGCCGAAAAAGAATACAGTAAAGGGCGGCAATCTTTTGTTGTCAAAGCGGGCGGCGGGTTCCGGGAAGATGCTCGCAAATCAATTCCGAGGAATCAATTACCGGGAAATAAATTGCTGGAGACCCGATAATTGGGACAGGAAATTCTGAAATGATAATAATTCAAAGATTCAAAAATTCAAAGGAACTCATCCCTTAACTAAATAAAAATAGCTTTTATCGCTGATTTTGCGATTCTTCGGAAAAACTGTTCGTCGGTATTTCTACGGGAATAATTGTACAAATGTCAAAGTATACTATTTTAAGTAACTGCACGTTTAAATGTATAAATGTATAAAATTTTATTTAATTAACTATTTATATAATACTTTAGAAGCCATCATTATTTCAGAACCCGCTCATTAGAAAAGACTAAGCGTTTGCATTCGTCAAACATCTGGGATATCTGGGATAAATGATATCCAAAAATAAATAAATACCATAATGAACTCAATAAAATTTTGTTAAATTTATTGTTTTAAAAGTAAATTTATAGAATTCCATAATCACATATATGTAAATAAAAAGATATTATAATTTTGCATTGTGGAAATTTCGGTAGTCACAGTATTCCTAGATCAAACTGAATACAACACTTATATACCCAATGGCTCTATGTGGGTGTAAGGCTTGGACTCTCAATATGCAAGTCTTCCAAACAATACGGCCTAACCGAATAATGAAAAGATTAAATAGCTTTTGATCTTTAAGATCAGAAATATTGATGATAAGGGAAAGACTTCGAAAAATGTAGTAGTTTGGTCTCGATAAGAATTAAAACAAAAAAAGTAATCCTCGTATTAACTGAAATTATTGTGTTTATTTATTAAAAAGAAAATAAAAAGGTAACTAAACAATAAAAAAAATAGTTTTGTGGAAGTCACCAATAAAAGAGCAATTGAAGAACAAATTGAGAGAACATCTCAATGATCTGAACTACACACCATTACCTTCAAAGTCAAAGACGTTTCACTCCACTACTTCACCCTAGATATTATAATATAATGTAAAATAATTAAATTTAAATAATTATATATAGAAATTCAAAATACCTCGTCCAAGTACAAGAGCAGTGCTCTTAAATGGAAAGGTACTATGAATAACACAATTGTGTAATAAATATTATTGTATTTTTTTTTGTAAATATATTTTTTTTAAATATTTAAATAATAACAATTAAATATTAAAAAAAGAGATTTGTTATGAAGGGAGCCTTCATGAAAGTAACTTTCTTTTTTGCCTTCTGCGCAACGTTGTATAGTGCGTAAACTACACAAACTCTGGGTAAACTACACAAAGTGAAGTAAAGATATGTGTGTCTAATAACGTGTTTCCCAAACTATGGGTCGCGACTCACTGGTCACCCACTTACTTCTATAAACCTTATTTATTTATATATCTTATTTATTTACTTATAAATGGGATGTATTTCATTTTTTTTAAATTTAACACAGGCACTTAGGTCTCTAGCACAGTCACATCACAGTATCATAGTGAACGTTCGAGAATACGGCGAAGGCTCTTGTAGGAAAAAGCTCGACAGTAAAGACGATGAAATCTCGGGCAGAGAGACGTCTCGAAGACGACTGCAGAATCTGACGTTTCAAAGCTTCAGCAAACGGTGTGCTCGGCCCAGCTCGAACTTCACACAAGCCCGACCCGGTCCAGCAGGAAAAGACTCGACTGAAATACCTTCCGGACACCTCCCAGGAAGACGAGAGCTGCTGGAAGCGCTTTCCGTATAGATTTACCTGCTCGTTGGTAAAAACGTGCTGCTTTATACCCTTTCAGCGGCACTGGGGATGCATTAGTCATACGATCATTATCCAGATAATTACTTCTTGCATCGTGGAAATATCAATATAATTAATCAGTATTAAAATTCAATGAATGTTTAGGAGTCACCTACACAATGTAACCAACGGCAAGCGAGATGCACGAGGCATACCACAGGTCAACGATACGAGCCTCAGCGGTCGCGTGAGCCATAATACACGGCGTACTTCTACTGACGAAGGAGACCGGAGCATTGGACCGAATATAATGAAAATGCATCAGAAGGCGACAGGGGCGGTCGTCGCGACCCCAAACAGCGGACGTTGCAGATCGAAGATAAAACACTCTGCTGCATCGGCATATGGACGACGCACGGTGCACTAGCCTAAACATGCGATTTCTTTGTTTCCAATTAGTATAAGAAGCCCAGTCACCAACACCCACCATCTCACTCACACAGTGACTTCTGGTACGGCGGAAGCCCTCTCCGATCGAAGCCTCACTTTTCGGAGAACTCTACATCGGGCGGAAGCCCTCGCCGATTAACTCCTCATTGTATACTTGTACTCGGCGCATTTTGTATTCATAACTGTTACTTTTACCTGTCAATAAATTCTATTAAATCATCGCGACTTTGGAACTTCATCCACAACATCAGAGAACTCTGATTCCGACTGATCCGACTCTGGCAAAAACGGAGTGGTGATCCTTATTGCAATCATGAGAAGCAGCTTGTTGGGGGTAGCTTCTCGACCTTACCAAAGGTTCGATTTACATACACCAACCCCCACAAATATATACTCAACATAGACTAACTCATTCATGTGTGGGACTTCATTAATCTCCCCATATACTCAAATAAATGCTTATTTTTTTATAATAATGTCCCCCTCCTTTGGCTCCCTTTGGTATTCGATCTTTGAAGGTATGCCCCGAAATATGTATACATGAGGCATGTAAAGGGATTTTGTGAGACTGTAGTACATAGATACTATTAGTTCTAGAGCTATTTACTTATTAAGAGAAGTTGCAGGCTGCTTTTTATATAAATTATGTGAAGTAGCACGCGCTCTGCCGACGACGCCAGTGTGGAGAGGAGAATGAACCGTGCCCACCAGGCGCATTCATTCGCACCTTGCGTTATGAACGCGATGAAAACGAGATAAGATGATTACCAAAACTCTATATTGTCAGTAATATTAATTTATTTGTTTATTATATTTATTTGTTTGCGCCCATTTTATAAGCTTTTATAAAAAAAAAATTACATAAAAATTCAAAAAGTATATAAATAAAACAATATCAGTTATAAGCAGTAAAATAAAAGCAATAAAAGGTATAAGCAGTGAAAGTATCAGGTATATGCATTACAATATGAGTATAAAAATTAAAAATATAAATGAAAAGTATAAAGTACAGAGCAGTAATGTGTATAAAAAAATATATTACACATCATTACATATATATATATTAATAGTTGAAGTTAGTAATGAAGAAGTATTGTCTCTTTAAGTGTAAACTTTATTTTCACTAGATTGTCATTGAAAACGACAACCATATAAGCAAATTCATTACAAGTCTTTAACATTCTGCTAATCATAGAATTTGACTGATAGTACTGGAATTGTGGCAATGACAATTTTTCGAGTTGTATGTAAAAGGACGGGATATTATAATTGATAAACGCTTCAAGGTCAGGGCTGTCCAATATATTATTTACAATAATTGTAAATTTTGTAAAGAAGAACTATATTACAAATTTTTCTTCTATCATATAAGGTGAGTAATTTCAGTCTCTTCTTTTTTTTTTTTTAAAATAGAGATGTGAACACGGAATACGTGTCACATCAATATTCTTACTATTTTCAAACTAAGCTAAACGCTTGTGCTATGAAAATAGGACTAACTTGCTAGTCTGGAGTGAGGTTCGAACCAGCGACCTTTGGATCACGAGTCCAGTGTCCTAACCACAAGACCAACAAGCTACTCTTCAATGGGTTATTATATTTTATATTTTGTATTGGTATAATAGAAGTATTTTTATAGATGGGTAATTGAAAAATAAGCTTTTTTTAAATATCTCCCTTTATTATCATCCGTCCTAAGTTATTCAAAATTTAAATGTCAAACTATGTTCGGTAACGGTATGCGTAATTTAAATGAAAGAATATCCACTTAAGCTTAAACAAGTCCTAAAAGGAAAATACCATTTATATCTAGAGTGAAAAAAAGATATTTCGTCAATTTAAGACAATTTGATGGCATTAATATTAAATCACAGTCAATTTTATTTCTAATAAACACCTTTTTTCTCTGGCACCACCAGTTTATAGAGTGACTCTAATCCAGATCAATGTCTGTCAGATCTGTTCGAGAAAGGTCTGAAAAAAAGCAATGTTGACCATTTCTTTTTTCTGTGAGCCAATAAATTTGTTGACGACAATTTACACGATGTTTGAGAATCTCCAAGAAGGATAGCAAAGGCGGGGTTTGACGTTTTTGTTTGAGTCGGGTGGAGTGAAAGAATAATATCTGTTTAGTTTCCAAAAGCAACGCGAACAGCTCAAACTGTTTCTGGAAACTTTTTTGTTTGAAAAAGAAATTATTCTTCTATCTTCTTCTTTTTCTCATACCTTATAACTTCAAAGGTCGTTTTCCATCATAAACAAGCTCTCTCAATGTAGCATATAATATCAATAAAGGATCCCATCTTTCTTTTAGATTACAACACAGGTATCAGAGAAATACAGAAATGATGGTTTGAAATAAAAAAATCTCATTGTAACCGGCGCTTCAAAACCAGTCAAGTTCCATATTCCGCAAATATAATGACCCGGAAATAGGTGTGATACACACATCAAATAAGACAACTCTTGGACAAGACAACTGCTGTGTCAGAAACTGGTATACTATTTCTGACGCAGTATTGCCACGAAATAGATACACATCAAACTTTTGACACGATATTACCATGAACCAGATACATACCCTGCTTTTGATATGGCATTGCAAGACAATACTTAACCACAATAGCACACAGCAACACAGCAGCCCTTATAAATCCTGAAATGGGATCCGAACACTCGGCCACTAAGGACATCTTCGAATCTAATATACGGATAATAATAAAATCGGATCCGATATACCTCTTTATATTGGATCTGGCAATATGCAGAACATACACATTACACAAAACAACTCCTGGACATGATGTGACAATTTCGTGGAACAGTTTTGTGGCATAGTCCTGTTGCCACGAAAAAATACATCACCTATTTTTAGTACGGTATTGCAAGCGAAATTCGGTATTGGCTACACAGCAGCCCCTATGGACCCTGCAATGGGATTCGAGCCGTCGCGTCGACCACAAAGGACGCCATTCCCATAAGACTGGATACAGAAGTTGACTAATCACCATCGTTACAAAAACCCGAAATATCTCAGCCTTAAAAGCCTCAAAACTTCAAAAGTCATCCAAGAGAAGCGGCGTTTTTCCATTTCTATTTTACTATTGTTTTTTCATTGGATTAACGTTTTCAGATGAAAATGCTGTCAAAGAAATCATTTCACGTAGATTTTCGATATTTTCATCTTCTTGCACACATGGTCGGCTTGCACAAGCAGTAGCTTGTTGGTGTAGTGGTCACGACCCTCGCCTGATGATTTGGTGGTTTGAGCTCGATTCCAGGACACCAGCAAGTTAGTCCTCTTTTCGTAGCACAGGCGCTTAGCTTATTTTGACAACAATAAGAATATTGATGTGAAATGTATTCCAGCATCTGTGTTTGAAAAAAGCATGCCCAGGTCAATGCAATTGTTTGCATTGTTTGTTGTTGCAGGCTATTGTTTGCATAGAATCAATTTGAAAGGAATTTAATAACGAGATTGCAAAGTAAAGAATTCGATTTAAATGATGCGCAGCTTCCCATACAGCACGTGTTCCCTGTGAGCCACCACTTCCGGAACTGCACATCTCATTGTGCACACATCACGGAAAGTAATATTTTTCTTGCCATCTACCGGAGAATATTGGAAAAAGAAATGTCGCACACAGAGATCGCGCTTTCAAACTACAAATATTATTCTCAAAAATAACATTTATCACAATCTTCCTCACGGAGAACCGAGTAAGCATGAGAGGTCAAAATAGATTTTTACAAATACGAAATTAAGTTCTTTTTCAAAAATTTTAATATGACTTTGTGCTAAACTTATTTATATACTTTATAAGAAAACGCTTTGTATAAATCACTAATTTATCAATGTTTTGGATCAATGGTAAATTTATCAGGCTACAACGTATACTTAAATATTTAAATCGATGTAAAGACATTAACAAAATCAAAAAATAAATATGTGGGAGCTGAATAACTAATTAAGAATTAATATGAAAAGAAATTCATAAGGTAACTATAGGTTGACCTGGTTATTTATAATATTTAATTTTCTATTAACACATTTTTAAATTTCTAATGTATCCAAATGTAATTGTATTTTGTATGTTATTTTAAGTTTATGTGTAATTTATGTAGATACGTATGTAAAATTTGCAACACCTTATTAATGCCAAAAAAATGGTTTGTTTCCAAAGGCTAATAAGAAAATTCAGAATACTTATTGGTATTTAAATATCTTTAATGGTCTCTAATCATCATATCATAATTTTTATAAGTATTACTTCCATAAAAATGATTATAATCATTAGAAAATAATTTATAAACCCCAATTAGAAAATTTTAGAAATTAAATAAAGTGTTAAAAAATCAAATTATATAAACATCCAGGTCCTTTTTATAATTAGTTTTTAATCTCCCATATATTTATTATTTGATTTTATTAATATCTGATATTTATTTTATTTATTTATTTATTTTATTGTTTATTTTACATTTGTTTTAATATAAGTTACTAATAATTGCCACACTAGGTAGAACCTATTCTGGGGCTTATATACTTCGATTTTTAATCTTTAATAAACAGTGTATCCCGGGCCGTGTATCTCATTGACCGTTAAACGCGTTGATGATTCAACAAATCAATTGTTTATAAATAGTGTTTTTATTTTAATTATATAAATAAATATTAAGCTCTGTACATTTTACAAATATTATCTAGACAGAACCTGCAGAACATCTGTTGATTATTGTGCATTAAAGTGCAACGTAAATAGTGTGTCCGCTGTGATATTAAAAATATTTTTAAAAATTAGGAAGAAATCGTTTTACGGAATATTCTTTTTGTGAACAGGAAATTAAAAATAATTTAGAAAATTAAATTAACAAGTTGTAAATCAAAAAGTTATAAAGTGGGGTTATAAAATTTTAGTCGCGCGTAAAAGTAATTAAATGAATAATTTAGAAAGTTTAGAAATTAAAAGAAAATTGAACTCGGGCATAAATTTGCTTAACAATATTACTTTCATTAACTACTCTTATCCTTTTTTTCAATATTCTTGTTAAAATTACCTATGAATCAGTAATTTCTGCTCATTTTGTCGGTACCTAATCAATTTATTATTGGCTCTGTCACGTCCTTTTCTTTTTCCAAGAAAGGATCTTTGTTAGTACCTAATCTGGATTCCATAGTGAAAGTCCAAATGTGCTTCTGGGTTTTTGCTTGTTTCGTACAAAATGTAACAATATCACTACAAGGTATCGGATCTAAATAGCTCTCCAAGTGCGTGCATTCGTGATGTGATGAATTTCGTAATGGTGCACCCCGTATGGTGCGTCCCTGTATCTCATTTTCCCTCTCTTCATATCTCCCGTCCCTTTCATGCGCTCAGACAGACGTTCAGCCATATACATTTATTTGACTCCATTTTTGGTCTCCTATATGTAAACAGAATGGCGCTCTTCAGTTTAGATGGAAGTGAACTTATAGTTGGGTTGGTAGGTTAGGTTAGGTTAGGTTAGGTTAGGTTAGGTTAGGTTAGGTTAGGTTAGGTTAGGTTATGTTAGGTATAACTGCATTCAAACATACGGCCAGTCATTCTATTATAGTAAAAACGCCCAAATCGTGATTTGGTTGTGTGATCCTTATCGGAAGATGGCCTTGTTTTGTAGAATTTTTACTTTTCTCTTGTGACTGTGTGCAGCGTATCCCTATATATGGGCTGCATATTGTCGGCGTCAGTGCAGGACCTCGTAAATACACGAGACTTATTTTTACAGGAGACACTTAAAACTTTCCCAAAAGCATTCAAATGTCCCATTATGTATTTAGAAGCTCTTAGATTATCCTATTTTACGGACCGAGTATGTTGACTAGCAACTTGAATTTTTGTCACAAGATGGCAGGATTTCCATCAAAAACGAACCAAAAATTGTAGATACAAGGTCCTGCACTGACGCCGACGATATGTTAATATAGATCGGATTACGGCCTTGTATAAGAGGAGCTTAAGTGCACGAGTCAGATTCGGCTTTGTTCTGAATGTGGCTGTGGAACGTGAGTTCGGAGTCCGAGGTATTTTATTTCCTTGGTTTGGGGGATGTTTTGGCCGAGTGTCGGGTTTATGGTGAGAAGGGCCTTCGGTAAGGGCGCATTTGTATCGGTTTATTTCGGTAATGCAGTCGTTGCACCATTTCTCCAGAAGAAAAGCTTGCTTTTGGACACGGTGTATTTCGAGGATGTTTTCTCAGCGCGACCGAAGATTGTAAATTTTGTTTGTAACAAGTATGTATGTATACTGATTATATGTAGCGGCCCTCGTAGCCCAGTGGGTATGATACTGGCTTCTCACGCCGAGGATTCTGGGTTTGATTTCCGGTGAGGGACGATTAATATGTTTGATTTACTCATTTTGTGATGTATTTAGCTTCTGTAATTGGGCCTTCTGGCCTTTTAAAATGAGAAAATACACACATTCCTGATACTTTTATATTTTGCTACTTATAACTTATATTGTTTAATATATATTCATTTTAATTTTATGTTATATTTTTTATGTAAAAGCCTATACATATTACTGCTCTTTACTTTATATGTTAATTTTTTTACTCACGTTTTGGTGCTATACAGATATTGTTTAATGTATGTGCTTTTTGAAATTTATATTATATTCTTTATGTAAAAGCCTACACCTAATGGGCGTAAACAAATAAATAAATTTAAAAAAAAATTAAAAATCACTATAACTATGTTATAAACTTCATCGAGGTAACAAGTTTTCAAGTCGAATTAAATGTATGAATAATAAAGTTTTATTTTATTTTATTTGTTTATTTGGAAATTTTAACAGATATAAAAAATGATATATATAAATATATGAGAGTGTAAATAGTTGTTAATTAACATTTTAACTTACATCCCAACATATCTCACATACAAATAATTTTGAAGTAGTTAGTACCTACATAATAATAATATAAGCATGTTCAAATAGAAGACATCAATTGTAACAGTAGTAAGTGGAATAAAATAAAGTAAATAACAATAATAAAGTATACCTATTACCTAACTTTATTCATATCTTGCATTGCAGTAATGAACCAATATTCAGTTATTAATCAAGTATTAATTCAATGTAGCGTCGCAGAATTATGTTTACTTGATCTTAGGTGGTAGAGAAACACATGATATAATATGAATAGCATATTGGTTTAGTGGTTAAGGCTATCACCTGGTGATCCAGTGTTCGATGGTTCCGAGACCCATTTCAAAAGATCAGCAAGTTATTCATAGCACAACCTTAGAAAATAGTAACAGAAAGAAGCGTGTGACACGTAATCCGTGATCGCTTATAAAAAGCACGAATATCCGTATTGTCGTCTGACGGTTGTCGTCTATTTCATTTCCTCATTAAAATTCTTTCAGCCTCATAATTTATTCAGAGATTGTATCCGCACAATAAAAAATGTCTCCCTGTTTCCACTTTCTAGGAGTCTTGTCGTCGGGGGAATATCTGTGGCAGGACATTTAAGATGATGTCTGAATATTTTTCCAAAGTTTTTGTCAACCTTTTTCGACACAATATTATTTTTCGAAAGGGATGTCTCGAATTGCCCTAAGTGTATGCTAGTACGTAAGTGGTAAAAAGCTCCAGCGAGAATCCGGCGCGACCCCAGCCCCTGTTGGGGGGAGGGTGCGGGGTGGGGGGGTCGCCACCCTCTCGGTTACTTTGGCGGCACTTTCCCCGCTAAGGGTTTCACGCAAATTCCTTTCCGAGACGTCAATTCTCTTAATATACACATTCATGTACACACGCGTACCTATATCTCCGTCACTGTCTAGATCCTTGAAGCTGGTAGTTCATAGCTGGAGGCCGCCTCACGAGAGAACACACCGCACTATTAACATTCTATCCTTGATATATTGTTGTCATTACTCGTCTGCGCATATACAATTTTTACTAAGTATTCGCGTTGTAACTTTATACGAGTGTTTATATTTTGTGTACCTCGGTTATAAGAGAAAGCTGGGAAAAAAAATCCCAACAGCAGAACTACCAAGAAAGATAGGTCTGGGCTGGGCAGCATTTGGTAAATTGAAACACTCGTTTGAAAATAAAGAAATCCCAATATGCCTGAAAAGTAAAATGTTCTATACGTGTATCCTACCGATGTTGACATATGGCCTAGAAACAGCAACACTAACAAAAAAAGGATAAACAAATTAAAGTGTAGGTATACAGCGGGCAATGGAAAGGCAGATGCTTGGCGTGAGCCTTCGAGATAAAACCATAAATGAAGAATTAAGACGCCGAACAAAAGTTGCCGATATTATGGACAGTATTGCGAAACTAAAATGGGCTGGACATATGGCTTGACAGGAGGATACTATATGGGTACCCAGAATCCTACAGTGGAGGCCCTGGACGAAAAATAGAAGCATTGGAAGACTTCCCAAAAGGTGGTCTGACGACATTGTCCTGGAAAAACCCGGATGCGAAGGGGGAGAAACAGAGATGAGTGGAAGAAAATGAAAGAAGCCTACATCCAGCAGTGGAGGGAAAAAGGCTAAGGAAGAAGCAAAACTTTATATTAGTGAATATATAAAATGCCATAGTTGTGTCTAACACGTCATTCATGTATTTATGTACTTTGTGATATAATTATATCATTTACTATGACATTATATTTCCTACTATGAAGTGGGACCCACCACAGACCTAGAGCGTTCTACAAATATCAGCCTTATACTTTCGCCATCCAGATTGACATGGTTTTTATCTAAAAGCAGTTTCCTCACTAATCCACCGATTAAGCAAAAGTGACGCTGACGCGGGGAGGAAACTGCCCAAACCACTTCACTGTCCCCCGGGTGCATTATAAAAACAAGAATTTATTCCTAAGAAAATATCAAAGCACTGAATAAAATTACAGTAAATAAAAAAAGATAACCTTGTATAACCAAATGCTGAGAAATATAAAGAAAAGAAAATAAAAGGCATAAATATCATCAAAACAAAATATGAAATATACCAAAAAATACAAATCACGAAAAATTAATAATATAATAAAAAATATATGTGAATCGAGGAAGGTTGCACCGTCGAATTAATTTAGATAAGTTGAATTCTATCTCCGATAAACGTTTATTTTTATGATGCCACAAATTTCGTTATTTAGGGCACATTCGTTGTCAGCCCTGCGAAACTAATTCATTTTTCTAGATTTTAATTAATTAAAAACAATAATTATGTTCAACCACAAAGTTAACGCTTAATGTTAAATATCAAAATTAAAATAATTATTTTTTTGTTTGCTTGAGATACGGGCCACTTTTTGTATTTATAGATATTAAATTCAAATAAATGTGAATTTATTTATCTCGCAGTATATGTTATTTAATTTTGTAAATATCGTGCTCGGTACAGTCTTAAATGTTGGATTACAGCGTGAGATTTTTTTTCTCTAACATTATAATTACTATATAATATATATATAACAAATAATATATAACAAAAAGGGTAATAAGCCTACACTTGAAACCGGGTGTGGGTCAACATAACAATTAGATTTGTGAGCACCCTGACATTTCATAGTCACACGAGACGGTCAACAGTAAAGCATTGAGAATACTATAGGATTTCTGGATCCCGACTCTCGTTGGGGGTCACCAATGTGGAAGTGGATGAGCCCTCCGGTTTAGAATGAGTTGAAGCGGTGTTGATGATGTAAAGTCATGATGGTTTTACAGAATTTATTGAATTGCAAAAGTAAAAGTTATAAAGAATACAATAGGTACAAAGGTTACAAGTGAAAGCGTGACGTTCGAAAGTATGACGGCAAGGGCTTCCGCTATACGAGCCGTTCACTGGGAAAGTGAGATAGTCTGCTCTGGAGCCTACCGTTTTTATAGTTGTTGTGGACAAAGGACTCGGTCTATTATAACTCCCTCTTACTTGGCCGCTAGTGTGGGTAATATTTAGTCCGGTCAGCAATGTGAGTTCATCCGCTCTTCATGCCCCCTGCTGTACGTCGCCTTTGTACTTGGTCATTGGTCCGGCTTACATCGTCACCTTGTTCGTTGTGCTCAGCACTTCAGTAAGGAGAGCGACGGCTTTTCGTGTTTAGGTGCTGATGTACTCGGTACCTCCTTACTCGTGTATATGCATGCGTCTTTGACCGCCACAGATTTTTTCTGCATACTGCCAGGGTTTTCGAAAATACCCGCGTACTGAGAACTTTCTTGGTGCGAAGCAGACTCGAGAGTGGCTCGATGATTCGGGAGCCATATGAGCTTAATGGGAGAGAAATTATCAAAGAAGTTTCTAAGATATATCTACTTAAGAGAGTATGGACATTATGCTTGGCTTTACCTAACCGAGTTTCTCCATATTCTTCTTCTTCTTCTCAGCCTTTTCCTCTCCACTGCTGGATGTAGGTTTCTTCCATTTCCCTCCACTCGTCTCTGTTTTTCTCCCTTCGCATTCAGGTTCTTACTGCTTGCTGGACTATCTCATCAGATCACCTTTTGGGAGGTCTTTCGACGCTTCTATTTTTCGTACAGGGCCCTCACTTTAGGATTTTTGGCGCCCAATTAGTATCCTCCATTCAAAAAAAAAAAAAATTGTTAATTACATTAAAAATCAACTAAAATAATTTTAAAAAACTTTTGATACGGATACAAAACACAAAATGCGTCAGGGAGATGTACAGTCAAAAAATTATGACTCTTTGACTAAATTCCTCACAAAATTCAAAAATTCTGCCTATTTGTCGATCAGACCTTGTTTACTCTCGAAACGTTTTGTGGAACAAACATAACATTCTGTTTCATTAGATATTTTCAGGGAAAAAGCTAAGAAAATTCTATTCTCGAAATCAATTCAGTGTTCGGTACAATAAACATCATTATATCCATTTGTAGCGTCATTGCTTTGTCTTATATTATCTTTCTCTATTCGTACCTTATTATTACCTGTCAACATTTTATTCGCCGGTATCAATCAATAAAGGAGTTTAGTACTTTATTGCATAGCTTGGTAATATTTTTATTTGCAATTTTTTTTTGTGTTGCTAGAAGAAAGGGACGAAGCAAGGACGGTGGGATAAAGATATCCAATAAGTTGGACAGTGAATGCAAAAATGATTTCTTTATATTTAAACATTATGTCGCAAATTTCCGGAATCAATAAGGTTGAGGAAGAGGCCGAAAATATTACGTGAATAAAGCAAAGATGATGGACGGTAAATGGGAACTGTTTTGTGGACTGTATAAGAGAAAAGGGAGGGCACAGGACGCTCAACTTATTATAACATTAGAAATATTAAATAATAATAATATAATAAGTATAATAAATATTACATGACTTCTTCAATAAGAGATAATGTTTTTGTGGCGAGATTATTAATATCATTTTTTTAAATCTAAAATTCTTTTCAACCAGCACTCTATACTTACTAATAATAAATCAAAATGTGTATGTTAAATAATAATAATGAAAATGATATTTTTAAATAATTGTAGGTTTTTAGATTGATTTGTAATTATTTTTATATACCTACAAAAAACTTGTTGAAATTTTAATGATAGAAATTTATTATTAGGAGGTAAATTTATAGAACTCTATAATTACACATAGGTATATGGAAATAGAAATACTTGTTTTTAGTTAAACATTTTTAATTTTTCAGACGCGATTCGCCTTAAATTGATAATACTCTCATAAGGCGAAACGTGTCAAAAAATATTTAAAATGTAGAACTTAAAACCAAGTTTTTATTTCCCTATGTGTTTGATGCCAGAGTTCAGGAACACATAATTTACTAAATTGAATATTTTAATGCACACACGTTGAGTTAAACTTATCACAACTCTCTTAATGCGGTGTAAGTTATAAAGTACACCTGATGATGATAAGGTAATGCTCCACTCGAAACTATAGTTGTGATAAATTTAACTCAATGTGTGTGCATTTAAAAGTTCAATCTAGTGTTAATTGAAATAATCATAATGCACCACAAAGTATCTGCCATATCAATCGATAACATTCAAGGTGTTCAAATAGCGATTTCGAATTTTCTAATCATCTTTTGAAAATGGATCGTTCTTTTGATATAAATAAGGGTTTACAAATTTTACACACAAATCACACAGTTGGATAAATTAGAAATTTTGGAAATTAGAAAAAGTGTTAGTAGTAAATTGAATATTATAAATAACCAGTTCTATTTTATGAAAAGTTATTTTTTGAATTTGTTTTTATATTTTTATATGATCTTCCATATATTTATTATTATTTTATTATAGTCTATACTTTTATTTTCTATTTTTAGTGTGCGTTGTATCCTGATGAAGGCACTTTTGGCTCCAAAACATGTTACAAATTACAGGTTTAAACAAAGTATATTCTAATTACATAATTATATAAATATTACATAAGTTTATTGTAAATATATAAATAAATATAACAAATTAACCAAACATACAGAACGCTATAAACATTAAAAACATCTACGATACAATTTCCCTTGTCCACTGAGTCTGTCTCATGAAGAATATATCAATGTTAGAAATCTCGTTTTAATCATTAAGCATTCTAAGCAGAAGAGAGAAGCAGCCTAGATATTTAGATAACAGTAGTGAGTTAGACGAAACCTTTTTGATAAGGCCTAGCATACCAATCTAAATCAAAGCCATCAACGTAAGCCTGCGCGCCCTACTGGGGTTGTGTTAATGTGTAGTACAAGAACGGAAGATGAGTTAATTACTTTAACCCTTACAATGCCTCGCGACGCACTGCTATCAATTTTTATGTCATACATAGACAAAAAAATGCGTATAGACTCCTAACACAATTGGTATCTGTAATTATTAGTTGAAGAATGAGAAAACTGTTTATCATTTTATTTATTTTTAATAAACAGACCGTCAACAGGTCATAATGACACTAATATATGGTCCTAGAGTGACATTTTTTTATTTATTTTTTATTTAATAGATAAATGCATTTTTTTTCTAACAATTAAGATTGTGACAGTTGTTTTGCAATGATATTTCTCTTCTACATAAGTAATATAACTCGCGTGTAGGAGAGAAATATCATTTTAAATATATTAAATAGTAATTATCTAGTACTATGTTAAAATAAAAGTTATCAAGTTTATTTCGGGATTCAGGAGGATATTTCGGAATTAAAACCATCATTAAAGAGTAAAGGTTGTTTTTACGGTCGTTAGACATATTTAACTGTAACTGGTTGCGGATAGTTTATACGAACCCTATGTTTATCCGATAAACGATTCTCGACGTTTCGTTGAATTCTTATTCAACGTCATCAGGAGGATGACCTTTACCAGCGGAGGTAGAGGGCGGACTGATTACTCAATGGACTCTCTCACTAATCTGGGTATACGTACGTACATACGGTTCGTATAAAATATCCACAACCAGTTACAGTTAAAACCATCAATCATTATTTCCATAATGAACAATTGATATAATGTTTGAGAAAGAATAATATCGCGCCCGTGCTATGCGCTGTCTTAAACGAAACAGATTGACCTGTGCGTCCGAATGGAAACAGTGACCGCATTTTAATTTTGCCACGACTTCGTGGCAGAGTTAAAATATATTTTTTATTTCATTATTTAGTGCATATATTTGAAAGATAGTTGCGAGATGAAATATTCTCGTTTTGTCTAGTTAACGGTGGTATAAATTGATCACAGTGCGATGGTATACTTTTGCTTATTAACAACTCCAACCGCCAGTGAACATTGTTTCGTGTACATGTGTTTTCGTTGCAGACCACTTCCGACACGCTTTGCCTCCTACCAGCTTACCAAAAATATACATCTAACTTGATAATGTTTGTGTTACAGACGGAGCAAAGTATAGCGGAGTGAGAGAGCGTAATCAGCAGGGCAAAACGAAGTAGTCTAGATGGTATAAAAACAATCTTTAAATTCCATCCCAAGAAAATCCCCTCAATGATGAGGGTTATATATAACATAACATGAGTTACAAGTTTTATGCTATTCTAACACAAACAGCGATTTCCTATGTACTACTTCCCGAAGCAATCTAATGCACTCGATTTACCGGACTGAGATGCTGACAATTCCACGAAAATAAGTAGCAAATAAATAAATATTTATATATATATATATTGTAACGAGCTGTTCGTTGACATTTGACAGTTCCATAGAAAAGTGTCACACATAGATAACATAATAATAGTGTCACATGCGCAGAACGGCGGGCCGGTATGCCCAGTGGTTGAAATAATAACTAACATGATTAAATAAATAGCGAAGAAATGGAAGTTCTTACCTGAGTAGAAAAACAAAAGAGGGGGTAACCCGCGTCAAATTCTGGTCGTCAGGACCAGTCGTCTGCCGACGTTTCGAAAAAATCTCACTGCTCATCTTCAGGGCGCCTTGTCGATGAGCTGCTTCTCCAAAAAGCGTACAACCGTTTGGGTCCGGAGCTCACCGTCAAGTGAAAGTTTGAGAAATTCTGCGTCAGGTGTTTGTGGAGGAGTGGGTCCTCACGTCCTCAAGTCTCACAAGAACGAAAACATGGGAAACACGTGTACGTAAATCTTTGTTGGGTGAGCCTGGGCTTATGACCTGTACGAACTGGCTTAAGTGTTCACTTTACACAATGCAACGTTCCCAGTTCCACCATAAGAACACACCGTAGAACATAGGTAGGTACATATGTACAACATACAAAAATATGATAATTTTTTTTGATAAATAGGATTTCAGATTTATTATCAAATTATGCATTTTTGTCATACTGTATTGGATTCGTAGATATATAATATTACATACATAAATTAAATTTTCTATTAACATCCAATGAATCATAAATTTTCTATATTCGAATGAAAAAGTTTTCTTTTTTCAATTAATGAAAATGAAAATTTAAATAAAAATTAACAAGAGACTGAAAGCAAAATTAAAGTACCTCAAAAACAATCAAATTTATAAAAATTTTAAATTTTGGTTTTGCATGAATAATTTTGCTCCATCCGGTGGAGTCGTATGACGTCATCTCTCGTACCGTTGTACGTGTGCATCGCGGCTCGCATTCCGGCTATCCGGACGCGTGACGTCATAGGTGAGTTGGAGTTCAATCGTTCCTCGCTAAAATACACTGACTGATATTTTTATTTCTGTTATTTAACCATTTATTCACTGGTTTATTAGTTTTGATCTTTATTATAATTACGTTAAGATAAATATAGTTTAATTAGCACCATGAAACTTCTCCATTGAAGTTAACTCTTAAAAGACAGTGCTAAAAAATACCTTCGGGAACGGTGGTGTAACACAGCGTTACCTTATTAAAAATCGGCATAGTTTTTAGTATGTGATAAAATATACATATATACGATACAGATTAGACTTTTTAAAGGTCCCTTTATATAATTATGTAAGGTAAACATACATATTTGCATTATTTTCGTAAATTATTATAAAATCATGGCATATCGAATTTGCGTGCGCTTTCGCCGACGTACCATTACCAACTGAATTCAACGATGCGGTCGCTAGGTCGCCTGCACTCCGTCTTTGTCTAACACGTGTTACGCGAATCTACAGTACTCTTTCGATATTGTTTTCACTTTCACCGAAACCCAAGCAATTGCCATCTCCGTCCTACATGAAATGTGTGGTATTGTCGTGCTCTTTCTTGCTCGATTTAACTGCGATGTGCAATATTCTGCTCTCTCTTACACACTGACCGAAAATACGAGAGTAATGAATAAATATTTTTTAATTAAAAAATCTGTACATTCTTAACAGTTTAATTTAGTCATTTTGGTGTGAAAATGTTTATTCGATGATTACAAAAAATGTGACGTTTTAGTTTTCGTAAATAAATAAAAAATATTTCGTAATTTCTATGACATGTAGACCGTTACATCACCAACAGAGAAGAGTTAAAGATCTGGACATCATAACGAAAATACATAAAAAGACCAAAAGCACGTTCTGAAAAGAACTAATAACAACTTGGAACGTGTTCTTCGCAATGTTGTGGAAAAAAATTATCTTGGATGTGTAGCGTCAGAACGTAGGTAGTTTGGAGAACGAGAAAAATTTCGCGTTGTGAAATACTTAGTCGTATGTTTGACAAATTCATTATGATACAGAGATAAGAATGAAAAAATTGGTTTGGTCTTGTTGAGCGAATTAATGAATAGAGAATGAAATAGAAGACATGACATAGATAAACAGATACTGGAAGATAGGCCTATTAGGAGCTTCAACAATCATTTAGTGTGTGTCAGGATATTCTCTCTATCTACTCCTACGGAGAATTGAGAGATATAATGAGTGTACGAGTAGCTTGTTGGTCTTGTGGTTAGAACTCTCGCCTCGTGATCCAAAGGTGGCAGGTTCGAATCTCACTCCAGACAAGCAAGTTAGTCCTATTTTCATAGCACAAGCGTTTAGCTTAATTTGAAAATAGTAAGAATATTTATGTTTATTATTTCCGTGTTCGCATCTCTATTAAAAAATATATATATATTCTCTTACAACTCATCAAGAGAAAAGTAAAACAATGTAATTTTGGGTATGTTAAAATTGTTGGGAACAATATAAATATTTCACAAAAACGAAGGTATTCGTAACGGAAAGTAGGTATACAAGTCTCATAGGGCTTATCACGTGGTACAGGGTACAGGGTATAGACGTGTATATAGGGCTTATCACGTGGCTGGCTTAAGTGATCACTTTATACAATGTAACGTTCACCGATATACAAGTAGTAGAAGACAAAACAGGCGTAGGTAGAAAGAAAATATCGTGGATACTTGATGTCAGAAAATGGCTCTATATCCACCTTGTTTTGGATAAAAATTGGCATATTGCGTAGCCTCTGACAGAAAGCGACTGCAGAAGAAGATGACGTTAAAACTTTTACGGGCTCACAGCGGTGGAGATCCAAAAAAAATCACTTGTAAAGAGTTAAAACTTTAACGGTAAACAAGTCATTGGACACAGACTTTAGCTAAATTCGCAGCAGTTCGTCGCTAGAGCACTCCACTTGTCTCTGGTTATTTTTCACCCGCTGTCTATCAAGGCTCATTGTTCGCTATCTATGTATTCGCAACTGTCTCAACAAGACTGACTAGACTTGCGTGGTTGCAAAATAATTTATATATTTATTTAAATATTTCTAAAGACGTCCAGGCTGTCCGGTATATGTATAGTTATTGTAATCCTTGTTTTTAGAATCTCATGAAAATATATTAATAATTTAATTAATTAAATGATATTAAGTAAATATTCCCACAGACAAATATATCATTGCTATTTATTTATTTATTTATTTATTCACTTACATACGTATACGGCTCTAAAGCCTTTTCCTTTATAATTTGTAAAAATTGATAAACAATAGAAAATATAAATAATATATTTAAAAAATACAATGTGAACATTAATTATTTAGAAACATAATCAAAAACAATGTAAATTTAGTATTAAAGGAGACAATAAAACAATAACAGTAATTCAATGAAATTAGAAATATAAATGATAATTTTACGCAATATACGAGTATCAATGAAATTTAATTTAAAAATAGTAATATTATATAATAGGCGATACAATAAGCAATATAATAAATTATAGAAAAATCAATAAAACAACAAATTGTAATTCAACGAAAACAATATAGAGTAAAAATATTTTTTTAAGAAATAATAATTATATTATAGGCGAGTTAATAAAAAAATATGTAGCTACTTATGCGCTTTAATGTTATATTTCTACATTAACCCTGCTATTTAAAAAAATGCTAGTTAGGACCTTTTTGTAACTGTGCAAGGTAGCACTCCAAATATCTATTTTGGCTTATTTATTGCCTAGACGTTGCATTCTAGATATTGGCGAGTTCCTTTGTGCTACGGTCGCAGTATTGTTACAGTAGCACGGCTGTACTGTTCTGGTATTCCTAGCAGGTACATGAATGTATTGACGAAAACGAGATGTATTGAAGACAGCAATCAGTATTATCTCATTCCTTTAGTGGCAACATATGGGTTAATTATTGCCATTTCCGCTCATATCCTGCTACGGAACCAGGAGGAAATTCAATCTGGGATCTGCTCACATTACTAAGTCCAGTCATTTTGATCGCTTTTCCATCTGGGGTATTCTACTACAACGTTTTTCCCATCTCATATTTTCAGTAATTTAGGTTTCTCTATTTTTTTATTTACCTGTTTGGTTATGAAATAAGCGTTAGAAAATATTCTAGCACACTTAACTTGAACTTTATTTCCACTCTAACCGGTACCTAGATCGATGTCTGCAAACATTTTTAAAATCAAAAATTAAGCGTTCTTTTCTTCTAATGACAATGGTGTCAAATTTGTCATATAAGCATGTAGTGCAATGATATACATTTTTATAATACTTTTTAATTTATTTTTTATACATTAAGAGGTTCAATGACCGTGAAATTTTCAAAAAATAAAAACTGTAAATTAAGAGGAGTACTTGAGAGGCATTTAGAAATAAGTGCGACCTCACTTACCTGCGAAATAACTTAAATTAATACAAACATGTGTAAAACATTCTACTGGCAATTAGTATAAATTTAAGAACGGTGCTTCGAATAAATTTGATTCGATATGACCTTGTCTAATAAACAATAGTTTTTTATTGTTTTTAATATTTCATTTGCCTCCTACAACCACTATCCCGTAACAATATTTAAAATAATACTAATTAAATAATATTTTAATTTAAAAGTCCATACATTTCATTTTATTGTGAAATCATATTTTATAATTTACTAATTAAAATATATTTTGATATAGTGTAATATCGGGCTCGAGTGAGTTTGAAAATTCCTCAAAACCTTCTCCAGGCGAAGTTCTGTTGCGGATCTCCTCCTGTCCGTGTTATTGGCAAACTTGCTAATACTGTTCAGGTCACATGTTTTCAATGCAAGATTATGCAGGGAAGTTATATTCCACTTTCTATTCACCTTACTATGTCTATAGCATTAATAAAAAGAAAAGGAATAACTTAATCAACCAACGCAAACCATCAAACAAAAAACACCGCCTTAGAGCCCATAAACAATTAGTTCTGAACCTCAACCAACCTAGAGGTGATATTAAGAATGATTATTATCAATAGTTTTTTGTCTTTGATAACTTTATTCTAAAGAAATGTAATTATTGTTGCAGAACTTCCCGGGGGGTGTGAATAATGAATGAATATTATCAATAGTTTTTTGTCTTTGATAACTTTATTCGAAAGAAATGTAATTATTGATGCAAAAAATTTTTTTCAGATTGTTATCAATAGTTTTTTGTCTTTGATAACTTTATTCCAAAGAAATGTAATTATTGATGCAGAACTTCCCGGGGGGTGTGAATAATGAATTATTATTATCATTAGTTTTTTGTCTTTGATAACTGTATTCCAAAGAAATGTAATTATTGATGCAGAACTTCCCGGGGGGTGTAAATAATGAATGATTATTATCAATAGTTTTTTGTCTTTGATAACTTTATTCCAAAGAAATGTAATTATTGATGCAGAACTTCCCGGGGGGTGTGAATAATGAATGAATATTATCAATAGTTTTTTGTTTTTGATAACTTTATTCCAAAGAAATGTAATTATTGATGCAGAACTTCCCGGGGAGTGTGAATACTGAATGATTATTATGAATAGTTTTTTGTCTTTGATAACTTTATTCCAAAGAAATGTAATTATTTATGCAGAACTTCCCGGGGGTTGTGAATAATGAATGAATATTATAAATAGTTTTCTGTCTTTGATAAATTTATTCTAAAGAGATGTAATAATGTGTGAATAATGAATAACCAAAAACTGTAACGAAATCAGGTCACGGAAATAACATTACACGTTTCATGTATAATGCTTCTCAGTACATACTGCACCCACGATACACCATGAGGGGTTCATCTCTCGCAACGATTACGATCCAATTTAATTAAAGTGTTTATTTTGTGCCACTTCTTTCAATACATTCAATATTTTCAAAATTAGTTTTTGTCAAACTTTATTAATTTCAAATACATTTACAATAAAAATATTAGATTTTTAAAATGAAACTATTTTAATTGTTCGAAGAATATTTTTTCTTCTGAATGAAGGCTTGAAATTTGTGGTGACATTATTATTAAAATAAAACACAAATCACTTTGTTTTCGCCAGTTTATTAGATTATACAATTTACATGTTTCGAGAACAATGTTTTCTTCATCAGGATTGTTAGTGTACTCAAAAAATCCTGATGAAGAGAGCATTGTTCTCGAAACATGTTGATTGTATAATCTAATAAAGTGGTGAAAACAAAGTGATTTGTGTTTTATTTTAATGAAACCATTTTGTTGTTAGGTTGCAATTCAGGAACGAAAATCTATTTTAAACCAATTAAATTATACATTTAGAAATATATCTTAAATCATAATAATTTCCTATCCTTTAGCTTATCTCATTCCATTTTCAAAATTTGCTAAATATTTAATTTTTTTAATAAAATATTTATATTTTATTTTAATCTTTCAGTTTACTAAAAATTAAAACTAAAGGTGCAACCATTACTATATCGCATATGTTATTACCTGTCCCGAAGGTCAGAAGTAATCATTAAACAAAATATATAATTCTCTATGTAACAATATCCGTCACTAACGCTAAGACATGGCTCAAATAATAATATGGTATAATATCAAGTTAAAAAATCAAAACTATATATTAAATAATGTCCATCACTCGTTATCAAACACTACATTACTCTAGATAGACTCAACTGGCGGCCGAAATACATAATAAAAGTACGTCATTTTTGACGGCTTTTAGCTAGTACAGATATAAAAATTGTATATAATATACGTACCATATTGGTAATCGCAGTTTCTTGTTCGTATCTTGGTGACACCCAAATATTTTCTCCATGGATAAACTTTTTTCTATATCTTTGTAATAATTACAACTCAATTACTTTGTACCGTTCTTCCTCCCTCTAGATCATATGGACTTAATGATTTGCTTTTTAACAGAATGTTAGTAAACTTAGTAAAAACCACTACCAGATTTACGGTCTACCGGTTTCGAGACGTACCCGTCTCTTCGTCAGGACCAATACAACACTACTACATTCACAACACTATACACCCTAACCATAGTATTGTAAAACTATCACCACTATTGTTCACATGCATGTTAGTCTTGTCAGAGAAATTGAACTACTGAACAACTCAGGGATCTAACGAGAGAGATTGAGAGGGGGCGGGATCTAAAGTGGGTGTATTACCACATCTCTTTTGAACGCTAAATTGAACAAAGGGCTATATAGAAAATTAATTTGGTTATTAATAAGAGGTACTCTATTATTCACCGCCTCCCTAATGTAAAAATTTGCTTTTGGTCTTTCTGTTTATTATAAAAAAGTTTTAATTATTAAAATAATATATTTTTCCTGATTGCACGATGACACTAAATATATTTCCACTCCTTTAGATCTTCGTTTGATTGCATTGAATACCTGGGGCGTATCCATTACCGTGATTTAAATCGGCAGCAAAAGGGGTTTTAATTTTCCAATAGAGACATTATCTTGATAAACGGAGCTCAGAATCTGTTTTGGTAGTTAATAAATAATCGGCCCGTAATAATACTCCATCACCGTGGGCCGCGTTGGCAACGAGATCAGAAGGAAACAACATTATTCCACATTTCTATGGCCAATAAATATGTTTTCCGTTCCAGCGTTAGTCCTGTCTCCCGTTTAAATCGGCCATTTCACTGAACTTTCACTGAATCCTTAATTGCACATTTCCAGTTTTTAGGCAATCGTTTTTAAAGCCAGTTAGACCACTAACGACCTATGCCTGTGATTGGTAGTCGAGAGTGAGGTGATTGGTAAACGATGAGTGGTGATTGAGTCTTGACTTTTAGAGTTTTAGATTTTAACGATTTATAATCAGATCTGTAGGGAGGTATGTGTGGTCTATGTGGTAAATTATGATAGTGGTTTCCAATGATTGATTTATTTATTAAAAATATTGATTGTTTTATTTGTATAAATCTATTTATATTATTTGATAAATTACACCTACATGTTTCGGAAGTACGTTTCCATCGTCACGGTGTTATATATATGTCAAAATATCAAAATGAATTTTGTTTTTCTAAATTATTTGAAAATTAATTTTTAAATATTATCGCTGAAGTTCTTAATTACTCGCAATTATTGGAAAAAATTTTGGAATTGGGCTAATAGTTAAATTTAATTGATTATTAATAATAATATAAGTAGATCTATACAAATAACAATCAATATTTTTAAAAATGTCAATCTACAATCTCGCTGAATCAATTGAAAAAAAGATTTATTAATTCATTATGTCCCACACATTTATTTATTGTTGATTTGGTACCCTGCCCCTACTATACAGGATGAATAGTAACGTGTAGACTCCATGTTGATGATGATGACGGTGATATACGCTTCTTGGGGAGCCGATCGTAGACGATATTGTAGAGGAGGCGGTAGCGTAGATCCGAACGCGGTGGCTGCGTAGCTCTGTTTTGTCGTCCTGTCGTCCGTAGTCTGTTACTCGGTACTCGAGTGGAGGTGACGTCACGGCGTAGATCCTGATGTGCAGCGGGACGTTGTTGTAATGTTGGCGGAGACCAGTTCTCGACGTAGATACTGACCTCCACCAGCAGCGAGACGTTGGTCGGTATAGCTCCGTGAGTTACTGTGTATAGTATCGGAGACTGAATGATTGAAAATGATCTTTTGTATGGAGATGCAGAGCTTATATACTTTTCGATTCCTTTGTTGTCTGGGAAAATCGCCTTCTCACCGATTGCTTCCTGATTAATGTTTTCCTCAGCGAGTCAGTTCCCTGAAGGAAATGCTCGCGTTAGCGTTTATTATTGGGTCGCCTCGTGCCTTGTGTTGATGGGTCCATCATGCAATGGGATCCGAAACGTCGGCTAGAAAGGTCGTAAAATCACGGCACAATACCCCAGAAGACACAAACCAGAAGAAGAATCTTGACGGCCAAGAATCTTCTGAGTGGCCGTGAAAAGGTAAGAACATTCTTCACTTTATACTCGTCTTTCCAAAATATTCGCACGTCTGTAGTAGCACAAATTCACTATTGAACGTTCGGTAGGTATCAACTTAATGCTTCTTGTCTCTGGTTTCGCTTCTGTAACACTATATTATTTCATAAGTTTCAAGAGTAACATAATCTACCATCTACAGGTGAAGAGTTAAACTTAGTACTTCAGTTTAATACTTCACATTTTGATTAGAGATTCTGCAACCTTAGATAATCAAGTAGTAAAATATAAATTTATAATTAAACTCACAAATAGGTAACATTGTTGTTCGCTCAATTTAATGATATTTAAACAAGTTGGCATAACGACGGATATATATTTATGGGATGAGCCACCAATCTAGGTCACACACACATTAACGTGGCGAGACTGCTGCGTAGACAAAACCGAGGCACAGCAGTGTACATGAGCCATCGATATAGGTCGATGCTCCGAGCCCCGTCAGCACACGCATACAGCCAGACTTAAAGACAGAACAATAAAATTCCCAAAAGATATAAAAATAGCCAACGCCCTGTACGGGAATGTCAGTCTCTCAACTACCCCCGGCGTAGGCCGGAGGTCCGGTTCCGTCGAATCTTTATCATTGTCTTTATTATTGTAATTATGTTTAACTTGTTATTATTTTACCGAGTAAATAAAATCATCAACATTCCACGACTTTGGAGAATTCCCGTGACCCTAAAGCAACCATCACCTTATTCATTGATCACCACAAATTGGTCACCACCAACGCTCACCTTCACCCCCAAAGATCTTTTTTATTGATTTCCCAAAAAATAACCCATAATACTAATAATGAAACGAAAGTGTTCAATTGTAATCTAAGCATTTATAAGTATACTCGTAGATAACCCGAAACGAGTTAAGGGTTAAGGGTATATTTAAGGGTTGTTAAGGCATGAAATATTAATCATTTCTAGCGGCGACCTCGCAATAAAAGTTTTGCATCAGATTCGGCCTTCCATATAAGAGGCGTGGTTATACAATCCGCTCATTTGCATAATATCACTTAACCCTTTATGTTAATAAATATGCTAAATGTTTCAGTGGCATCTTTCCAGAGGTCGGGTCAAACATTAATTTACGGAGATTCAAAGTGAAACGCGGCAATTTCGTTTACCCCCTCGTGTAAATCATGCAATACCGGGCCGGGCTACTTACAAAGATCAGCACCTCTGTCTGGTACGCCGGAACAGCTTAAAGTACGCCATTCAAATGCTATCAAAGTCCTGATAAACTGCTGACGGGACAACATTTCCGTTCAGGGCTGGCTCCGCCAATCTGCGATGGAGTTTGTCGTGCGAGGATTTGGTGTAATAAATTACAAGGAATTGAAGTGGTCAATTATTGTGCGGTGTGTCTTTGATCGGCAATTTTACAGCATATAGTTATTTAAATTCAACTAATAAATAACAATGTATGGACGTCTTAAAAATCAAATTCATCTCATGATTGATTAGAATATCAAAATATGGTTAAAATTAAAAAATCGTTTGTTTTCGAGGCATTGTTACTTTTATGCATTTTTTTGCGGGCCATTGTTACAAAATTCATATTATAAGATTGCAATTTTAAGACTATTTTCAAATCAATTCAAATTATTTATTTTTAATATAACATTTACATAACAAACATATGTTTAATTCGTATTATTATTAATGAGTGAGAAAATATACAAATAAAAAAATATCCAACGTACATAAATTCATTTGTATCAAAGATTTAGAAGAATCCTGCTTCGTAAAACCCTCTCAGAGACATGGAACAGATTAATATCCAGAGTAATATTGTTCTGCATAGCAGTAGCTCTTCCAACAGGCATAACCATTGGCAGGTTGGTCCTGTATGTTGGAATGTGAAACAATCTATTCTGACGTTGTCTTAGGTAACTATCGGGAACATACAAACCAATGCTCTGCATAATTTCAGGATAATCGATCATACCGCGCAACAATCGGTAAAAATACGTTATCAGATACACATTCCTTCTAGTCTCTAAACTATTGTAGCCATGCATACCCTGGAGAAACTCGGTTGGGTAAAGCCAAGGATAATGCCCGTACTCTCTTATGTAGTGATATCTTAGAAACTCTTTTTGTACTTTCTCTACCATAAATGAGTACTTAAGCTCGTGAGGCCCCCAAATCATCGAGCCACTTCGCACCAAAGAGTTAAAGAGTGTGTAAAGAGTTCTCCGTACGCGGGTATTTTTCATAGTCCAAAATCTTATAGCTAAAAGTGATACCCTGAAGAGTTCATTTCTATGTTCTTCTAACTTCTAAAATAAAATAAATCTACTGCGACAACGTTGGGTGTTGAAATATAGAATCGAACCGTTATATTTCACATGTATTAGTATAGTGTGAATCTGTCAGTAGTTGCATGTAATATTCAACAAAACCTACACCGCGATAAACATACTCTCACATGAGTCTAAAACGACAGAGACTACACATATTCGAAGTCTTTTGGACATTCAGCATTAATTTGGAATTGATTTAACTACGCACTGAATGTTCCAGTGCGTCGGATTTCTATAAATACGCGGCGGCATTGTTCTGAGTGCAGAGTTGTTGTAGAGACAAGCGAGACGAGATAATAAAAAGACGCACAAATTGACCAGAGACAAGCGGCGATATAGTATAACGGCGCGAGTGGGTACTTACGTGCAGAGTGTTTTGGTGCGAACCAGAGCGATTTAAGCAAACAGTGCATCAGTATATCAGAAACAAGTTATTCAGGAGTGATTATTAGTGCAAATTACGAAATTGGTGCGAATTTAAGAATATTGCTCCGATTAAATTAGTGTCCAGTGACTTTTGCGAATAAATAAAACTTTAATTTATTTCAAGCGTTTCATTTACCTCCCCACCGCCACGATTCCATGAAAGAAGCCCGAATGTTAAAGATGAGTCCCCTTCGCATATCATATACATCCAAACCTTTTCACTAATCACAATGTGTTGTTAACGCCTACGCCTAAGAAATATAAAAATGACTATTTTAGAACAGTTACAATAATCTTACACTCCAATATCTACAAGATATGAGAGAAAACTGTGTGCGGAAAAAATGTATTCCCTTTGTTATTCAAAAAGTACATACTTTCAAAGAAGCACCGTTCAAGTAAACTCTTTCAAAAATAAATCGCTGTACAGAAACTGAGCAAACGTTTTCTAAAAGTTCACGTACAGTAAATCAAAAGTTAACTTAATATATTATTATATATAATTAGTATTCAAAATCGGCTCTGAAACGTTATACTGGATAATTTTCTTCTATTTTCTAAACTCAGTTATGAACTAACAAATCTTTAAATCTCCTTCTTTTTCTTCTTCTTCTTCTTTTATTAGATCCTTTATCTGTATTGACAGGTCAGTCCTGGTCTTGTGACGAGGACGTCCAGCTCTCTCTCCATCTCTTTGGTGGTCTCCCTGGAGGTCGGCGCCCCTCTGGAATCCCACGCATCACGACTCTGGGAAGTCTCATCTGGTCCATTCACTCGACATGGTCCCTCAAGAAACGCCTTCTCTGCCTGCTCCATCTTACA
This sequence comes from Agrypnia vestita, assembly GCA_016648135.1. Taxonomy (NCBI): domain Eukaryota; kingdom Metazoa; phylum Arthropoda; class Insecta; order Trichoptera; family Phryganeidae; genus Agrypnia; species Agrypnia vestita. Next base: position 72,677 of record JADDOH010005354.1, read on the forward strand.
ATTTCTTGTATGTCGCAGATTCTACGAATGTCTCTGAGAGTCTTGCTCGCAATGGGTCGTAGGGGCTTCATCTCGGTAGTTCTGAGAAGTTCTCACCGTGTCCGCTCTTGTTTCGATACCGTATGTCATGATAGGTCTTATGCATGTTTTATATATTCTGACTGCTTTCCAATAGCACTTACTTATTTGCCCATACAGTGTCTTATAAGCATCCGGAGATAACCGCTGCTTTGTTTGTCTGCTCCTTGACTTCGTTATGCAGATCGCTGCAGCTAGATATCTCCACCCGAAGTTACTTAAATGTCATAACTTGTTCTATGGCTTATTGTCTACGACCAGTTTACGTCTTCTCCATTCTCTTGACATGGTCCCTCCAAAAACGCCTTCTCTGCCTGCTTCTATCTTACAATCTCTTTAAAAGTTTAGAATAAATAAAATAAGCAATTTGTCGAGACACTCCCCCATTTCGGGAATTATATTTTACTAGTGTTCTGTCGATTACGAAATTCATACTATGTTCAAACTAAAGTACAAAATATATTGAAGTCGCACACCTCCCCACAAGTTTGTGTTAAAATTTCCTTCTCGTTTATACGAGCATATTATATCTTATTGTAAGAGCATGTAGCAGCTTGTTAAGAACTAATTTAGATATTCTACCTAACAACATAATTTAAGTACGTAGGTGACTAATTTGAGAGGTGAGAGTAAGTGCTTTGCCACTTATGTTCTCCCAACGTAACGGAGAAAGTATTTAACAGAGGGTAGGAAGGGTGGATGTGGGAGGTGCCAATCTTCACACAGGTTCTTTGGTGTGTTGGGCCTAAGCTTTCAATAGTTACCTGTAATTTTATGATTGAAAGGTTACTGAAAATATATATTTTGACTTGCGGCCTGTCATATGGCTCGCTTAAGTGATTAAATAAAATAATTTTAAGGAATTTAAAATTGAAATAATTTTCTTGCGAATTCTAGTCTGTTAATAATAGGGTTATTTCACATTTTACAGATATCTATAAAAATATATGAAATAGATTCAGAAAAATTAATTATATTTTGTTGTGTGTTTGTAAAAACTCAGTATGGATGGTGTAGGATAATGTTTTCATTCATAATTTTTATAATAAAAATTTTAAAAATACGAATCCTTAAAACGCGATGTGATTGGTCGTGACGTTGTTTGGCTAGAATTATAGACAAACATACGCGATCTATGGTGTTTATCACTGTAATTTGTTTCGATTCTATGGTGACCGTTCGTCTTCGCTTTGTTTTCACTGATATTTGCATGGTTTTTATAAATATTTTTCCGGATTTGTAATCTATTTTAATAAAATAACTATTATCGAAGAACACATTTAAAATAATGGAACACGGATTTTCACAAGGAAAATCCGATAACTTACCGAAAATTTATGCTTTAATGTTAGATTCATTTTTCAGTTTTCAGGAATGAATTTCTACATCTGGGTTCTTTTGGGTAATATATACTCTTTTATGAACAATAAATGTTTAGTGTTCAGTTACTTTGGAAAATATCACAAATATATTCGACGTAAAGAATCTGGACTTATTTAAATGCGTGAGGGAAACTTCACAGCGCTTGGGGGCTGCTTATTACTTATTAGGGCAACTGCAAAATGAAGAGGCGCCACCGCCTGGCTGCAGGCGCGAGCTGATAATTAGCTCCAGATTCTCCTTCAGCGCGGAGCAGAGTTCCGCCCACAATAGAGCACATCCACCCCTCCCCCGAGCAGCTCTTTCGTGGATCAATTATGAAAGTCGTCGGGAGGAACTCTAGCGGAATACGTAATTACTTTAACAACACTTCGGAATCTCCCATATTAATATAATACATAATACACTTTTATCCAATCACAACATTATACTCGCTTAACTTGCTCGTTCGACGTTTGTTCGTGCTAATATGTAACCCGTGGAGAATATTGCGGGAGGAGGGAATGACTCACTGTGGGAGATGAAATCTCTGAAGTTAAATCTGCCTCTCCACTGCCACAATGGGAAGACATGAGATCGTAGGTTCAGTAAATCAAAATTGCAAACTCACTTATAGCAACGATTGAGCGTAGTAGTTTGTTACTACATTTTCATAGTAGATAATCTACAAATGTATAATTTACTGTCTAAAGAAAAATATTTATCAGGATATTATAGATGTCTCATAGAGACGAAGCTATTTTTTATATGGGAAAGTAGGTATGGAAGTCTTTTTGAGTGTTCATAGAGCTCACGATACGATAAGTTACGATAGTATAACCTATCGTAACGTTCACCAATTACACCCTTGATAGACTACCACATCTAAGTTTTAAACAATACATATTGAACTTGCACACCTTGTTTCGTATGTGAGTTGTATTTTTCATACCGCCACATGTAGTAGAAAATTTTCTCATTCCTATTAACTAATACAGATGTCGTCATTTAAAATGAGATCCATATATATTTTTTTGATTGGAGTTTAAAATCAATATTTTTCATATGTTTAGGTATATGACATTCTTCCGAATAGGATACTTTCACATTTTTTTAAATAGAAAAACTTATCTTTGGTTTAGAAAATACTACTTTTAAAAAACGATTTTGAAAATCATGATTTTAAACTCCCGCCAAAACGCTTATTTTCGCAAATGATGTTTGGCCTACCTATTTATGGCATCTAACGTTAAACACGTAACAGCAAATTTTTTTAACAAAACTAGCCGGCTTTTTGTATAGTGAAGCCATAACGTCAGGGGAAAAGTTTACAAGAACTTATTTTAAAAATACAATCTATGACGTTAAAGTGCATAACGCTTAGTAATCGGAAGTAATAGTTGAAATTTAGGCCCGGTAATCGTTTTCTGCGTTGGCACAAATTTCGTCGTAAGAGTACTTTAGTTTTCAGCGTTGCCAAGCACTGACTCATCTCAGTCGCGTGAGAGACGCTTTTGTTTTTTTTTTTTTTTTTGTTTTTCCATCTCATTTATATAGAATCATGTATAAGATATATTTTACAACTGGAGGGAATGAATAGGTTTTTTTTCCTGTTATATTATTGTACGCGATGCGATTCGCCGCATACGTGGGGAATGGCGGGAATATGGTCGGGAAATGGGATAAGGATAATGACGAGACGAGAAATGGACTGTATTGGTCGAGAAAGGGAGGGACGTATTGTCTCTTGGCGCCCTTCCAATATGTCATCTCACCAAACACTTGGTTTACTCGGTTGGCTACCAACACGCGTTAATCCCGTTGTCCGGCGGTGACAAGAGAATGTTTATTGGGTGCACAATTAAACACAAGACGAAAAATTACAGGGCAGGAGGCCAGAAAGTCTGTCCTGTGGCGCTTTAACAACGCGATAGCGAGACTTGTTGAAACGAAAGGTAAACTGGTACTATGGAGGGTAGGATAAATTTCGATAGAGACAAATCAGTGTTGCAACATAAGAAAAAAAAACAATATTCTGTAAAAATCGATTTCTATGCCAACGTGACGTTACAAATATAGAACAATTATAATATTTATGATATCGGCATAATAAATCGGCCGTCAGTTCATCTACTTCACAAAATAAAAAGTGGACTCACATGACGCCATTGAAGACCTGCCAGCTTGTCGGATGTTGGTTTCGGGAATATTTTTCCTCATCTGCAAAAGTCACGCGGACTGACATCTCACACGTAACAAGACCCTGATAGACGTATAACGTCAGCCTTCCCCATTTGGAAACCACCCGGGAGGCTTTGACATCCACCTTCACCGATCAACTTACGCCGAAGAGCGATGAGGATACGTGGGGAGCGATGGATATTCAAATACTGCATATTTACATGGCTGAAAATTATATTTAAATAATATTTCTAGATAATAATATTCCGAATAAACATTTCTTTTCTTTTCTTTTCTTTTCTTTTCTTTTTCTTTTCTCTTAGATTTAGGTATTCCTATAATTTACTTTAAATTCTTATCTTAATTTTGTATGTATATTTTCTTTTCTTTTTATTTTCTTTTAGATTTTGATTCTTTAATTGTCATTTGATAATATTACGTAAATACCATATGAGAATAACTGCCACAGAACAGGTTTTTATCTAGTGTGGCAGTTATTAGTAACATGTATTAACAAATGGAAATAAACAATAAATAAATAAAATAAAATAATAATAATATATAAATATTTGAAATATAAAATTAGTACGATAATATAATATGTGGGAAAATGACCTTAATAATCCGAAATTAGTAAAATGTATTTTTTTAAAGTTGTAATTCTGGGTTAAATTTATTCTAATATTGTATAAAATATATTTTGCGGAAGGTAAAGTATTGCTCGTGTGTAGTGTTCAGAAGAAGTATATACATGCAAAGGAGACCTGCCACTAATATCCAGATTCCTAAGTAGGTATGGCTCTGTGTAGGTAATTGAATAGTTTTTTTAACTGTTAACGGCAGAAAGGCATATATATAAGTTGTTTAAACGAATAATGAATTTAATATTGATCGCCACAATAACTTGATTATTTTCTTAATATGTGTACCTACTAGCGTACCCGTTGCATGACTACGCGTGAAATTTAGCATGGCGGCAGATTCACTGTTGTTTGAGTAATGAAGAAGAAAGTTTAACGGTAAACGCTGTGCGCCGAGCACCCCTTTCCGGGGACACCCGAAATTTGGACAGCGCGTCCTGGTGTAAAGGCCGGAAAACTTAAAAACAATATGTATCTGAAATGACCGCGCAAAGGCCAAATGGGTGAAAGATGGCGACCGCTGCGCGGTCGAAGCGCCCGCTGTGCGGCCAGGGCGACCGCAGCGTGGTCAAAATGGCCGCTGCGCGGTCGAACCGCTCACTGCGCGGCCGAAGCTTGGAGTGTTTTCACAGATTTGTCAATTTTTAAGTCATTGTGTGCGCAAATAAAAAGAAAACTATTTAGTATAGGTTAGGTCATAAATGGAAAAATGTGAATGAATATGTGAGAGATTATGTATCCAAATTTGAATTAAATAAAAACTGTTTTTTTCAAAGAAAAACTTAACATTCAAAAGCATCGTTTTTGACATTTTTAAAAAAATATATATTTTAGTTTCTTAAAAAAATGAATTAAAAAATTTTTGCTTTTCAAAAAAAAATAACTTTTTCCAAAAAAAGTGATTAATAAATTTAAAAAAAAACTACATGAAGAATTAATAATAAAAGTAATTCATCCATCATTGCTTTTAAAAAAAAATAACAAAACAGTTTTCAAAATTCAAATCTGTTAAAAATAACAAAGAGAGAAAAAAATTATTTTAATACTGATTATTTGATGAATAATTGAAAAATCTATCTGTAATTCTCTAGTTCTGTAAACGGTCAGATGGCGCGCAATTTCGCCCACGTTTATTAGATTTTTTTTGTGATGGTTATATTCATGTAAAAATCAACAATAATCGCTAAAAAGTTGCAGTTTCTGGTTTCTCAATATATAAACTTTAATAATTACTTATATTTCAATAATTAATTGTACAATAATTACTTATGAAAATAAGTAACGAAACTTACTCTCAGAAAAGTACGCACATGTTTATCGAATAAAACCATTGAAGCAATAAGTTGTATTTCAGTACTTTCGTTCTAAATACATTAAAAAAATACTTAATTTTAATACTTTTTTATTAAAAAAAAATTAACACATAAATAACACAATTAATGCGAGGTTCGAATACGATATATGGAATGATTTTTTGTCCAGTTTGCGCGGTAAATGAGGTTACTTGACAAATAGAACTCGTTCAGTCATTCATAAACTTTTGGATGACTGAACGGGAGGGAGCGCAAATCTACGCTCCGGTACCCGACCGTTTAATTTTCTAGTTCTTTAATTCTTTAGTTCTTTATTTCTCTGGTTCTTTTATTCTTTAGTTAATTAATTCTATACTTCATTAATTGTCTTGTTCATTATTTCTTTAGTTCATTAATTCTTAGGTTCATTAATTCTCTAATTATTAGTTCTTAAGTTATCTATTTCTCTATTTCTGTTTCTCTAGTTTTCTAATTCTTTTGTTCATTATTTTTTTAGTTCATTATATCTCTAGTTCTCTGTTTCTCTAGTTCATTATTTCTTTAGTTCATTAATTCTTTAGTTTGTTAGTGTTTAGTTTATTGATACTCTAGTAATTATCTAGTTCTTAAATATTAAGTTCTTTATTTCTCTAGTTCTAATTCTCTACAGAGGAGCATCGTGCTGGCTGGGCATATTGAATTTTGGCATTAAAAAGGTTTTGTTTCATATGCTGACGTACATTATTTATTCTGGCGATAAAATCTCTATTGAATTTATTGTGTATGAAGTAAATTTATGCCCAGTTACATTTGTATAAATTATAAATGTAAATAATAATTATATTTGTACAAATGTATTGTGTATTCACATATTGCTCATATATTATAAATAGGCTGGCCACCTTTTTCCGCTCTACAAGGATTGATTTATGACTCAAATCGTAGGTAAAATTAATCCTGGTAGATAAATATATTGATAAAACTAATAGCTGTAATTGATACTGAACGGATATCATGAGGCTGAGCGAACCGGAACGCCGTTTGTTCCGGTCCATTTCGAACCGTGTTCCTGGGTAAAATGTATCACGAAACGTATTATCTTTTATGGAATGTTTGCTAATAGAGATATTGTATATGAGAACATTAAAGAGATTTAATATATTCAGCACCAACAAAGAAAAAAATTAACAAAACAAAAAACAGAATGTGAACTAAAAATAAAATTTTGAACATCTTTGAAGAGATCCAAAGTGTCTGTGTAAGAGTGGGGGCGTGGCGACCATAAAAAGGTGCTCTATGCATGGGTGGTACGACACATGTTACTATCATTTTTTGCACACAATATTGATAGTTAACCGATTCATTATCTCGGAATATATAAATCATATATATATATATATATATCTATATAATATATATATTATAGTAGTAGATCTAGTATATATATATATTAAAGTTTATGTTTAGCGTACTAAGAATCAATTCAATTTCAATAATATTACTTTTTTTAAATTTATCTAAACGCTATAAAATCTCCGACTACTATCGTGTTCATAGACAATGAATACAAATGAGGCGAATGTAGAAAGTTAGGTACCGGTAATCATTTTATTCGAACTGAATCGTATAGTCACAGATAACACATAAAAATACCCCACATAACACATAAAAATATAGACGTAAAATTAATTTCCTTGTCTTAACACAACTTGGTGCCACGGCTATGTGTGACGTAAAATTTGAAACAATTATGAAAAGGTCAAACTAAACACTCTTTAAAAGTATAAAGTGTTACTAAATATGTAAGTCGGGTTTTATTACAATAAACCTTTTTTTTCCTAAAGGGACTTGGATTGGAACAAACGTTTTGTTTGGGATATTAGGGGATCTAAATATGCGCGACAAATGTGTAATAATAACTGCGGTATAAATGTATTGTAACAAGGCTAAAAAAATCACGCACTCATGTCAAATGACAGTTGTTTGAAATGATCACAACACTACCAAAGATTTGAGAACGGCTTAGCATAATCTACGGCGTACGGGAAACATCGAGAAATATCTACAAAAGCCTGGAAGCCGCGAGTAAGTTCTCGTAAATACTGGAAACGTCTGGAGGTTTCGATATCAGCATTAGCCAATATAAATTTGACACACGGGAGTAAGGACGGTTGTTGTTTTTGGGGGCGTTTGACAGCGGCACGGAAACGAGCGTAGCCGCGAGTTACTAGTTGCCAGGGCGGCCAAGCGAGCGGTAATTCGACAGCGAATAATCTGAAATTCGCTCTTAGGTAGCGAAATAAACTGAAGCGAAATAATACGTACGGGAATTGGATGGAATATTCTAGTGAATAGTGAAAAAATGAATTTTTATTTGCGAGTGATAAATTTACGAAATAGTTTAATTTAAATAATAGCATTAAGGCAAATAATGTTAAGTGACTTGTACTATCGATTAATCAATTTATCAGTAATTAATAAATCCTGTATTAAATTCAGCGTTTTCATTTATTCCTCCCGCAGCCACGACACGTGACAGTATCTTTAAAAAACTCGAGAGAGGACATTCTTCCGCTATGACCCAACCCCCTTTCCTTAAATACGGGTTTATTTCATTTCTGAACATTTTACTTGTCTATGGTATTCCCCACTACTGACGTAGGCTTGATAAGAATTCTCATCACCTGGTTACCTGTGAAATTAGCTCACCTCGCTAGGACTACTGACCCGGACTTGAACCATGCGCACCCGACTGACGGAACAAAAACGTCGCCTCTGATAGCTCTCCGAATAAACAACCGTTCCATCGGGATTAGCATATAAAATTGTTCCCCCTTTGTTTGTCTCCAGACTATACTTCCTGCCGAGCTGCTTGTCCGATTTATTGCTCGTTCCGCCGTACGTGATGACGTCACAAACCCTCAGGGGCCGCGCACAGAGCGACAAAATACAAAAACGAGACCATTAAGTGCTTTTGTTAAATTTCAAATACTCCATTTGAACAAACTTAAAGATTTTGCTCGCGAATAATCCAGATAGCATTAAAGATTTTATCAAGTAAAGAACAAGCAATTGAATGGATCGTTAAGGTTGAAAATTGTATATAACTCTAAGAGACAATTGAAGACCCCATGGCAAGAAGTTGTAAACCAACATTTTTGTCAAAAATGAGCTAATAAGCCGTCTAAACTAAATATTGTACGCTCTTTCCATTGGAAATAAGTTCAGAACTTAAAAATAATTAGAACATGGAAGATCGGGAACATTGTAAGAAGGGGTGATGTGAAGGGTTGTACTTGATTATTGATTATGTTATTTGTTGTGTTAAAGTTTTTTTGAATTTCAAGTGTTTCTAAATTATTTTGTTTTAGGCCGTATGTCTGTTTATGTAGGATGTGTATTTTGTATTGTTGAATGTGTGGTTATTTTCTACAATATGATTAGCATATTCTGAAAAATTATGATTTGTGAGGCACCTTTTATGTTCTTTAAATCTTGTTTCTATTGATCTGCCTGTCCGACCTATATATGTCAACTCACAATCCCCACATTCTAGTTTATAAACCCCACTACAGCGTAATTTGTTAAGATTTTTCGACTTACAATTTAATTATAATTATTTTAAACCTTATAGCCTTTCTCACTCTCGCACGCGGTAGAGCGGCGCCCGGGACAGATGGAATTTACCTGTAGACACCACCGGTCGACGCTATAGCTAGGTTCTCCTACAAGATATCTGAACAAACCAGTCCGAGACTAAGGCCGGCCGCACTTTGGATATGAATTATTACGTACGTATTCTTACGACTATTTTCGTACGTATTGGAGCGCGCACATCGATTGCGTCTTGCGTTCTCACCATCAGTTACTTTGACATTTCTTCAATGACGTTTGTGCCAAATGTATAATCTGTATCTTTTACTCTGTAAACTCTATTATGGCAGACTTAAATAATGACAAATTTCATGACTATCTATCTAATAGATTCACAAATGCTGGGGAGAATCGAAGTGCAACGAAAGCTCATAACATCGGAGAAATATTTAAAAGTTTTTTTGTCCCAAGTACATAATTATACCTCACCTTCATTAAACCAAATTATTTAACTTACAGGTGTTTTTTAGTTCTTTAGAAATCTCTATCCTATCTAGAAATAATAGAGAATCCTCCGCCATGATCTGCGCTGATGGTCACGTAGTTGAATCACTTTGGTCCCACAAACATTTGTGGTCATGTGTCAAATTGACAAAATTTTCAATATCCGTCGTACGAAATCGCAAAAATTTCCGAACAAATCCGGATCGTGTCGGACGTCGTATCTATACATGCGTATACCATTACTAAATCGTGTGCAGTGTGCGATGTTCAAATACTACTTCGAAGATTAGGAATGTACTTGCGTATTCGTACGTATACGTACTACTCAATTTCGTACGAAAACGCATCCAGTGTGCGGCCGGCGTACTTACGCATAATAATTGTCTTGATCAAGTGAAACCCAAACTCATACAGTTACATTATTTTAATTCATTAGAGATTTGGTTTCTGTTTACTTTATTCTCCTTTTCCTTATATTTTTTATTTACTTTATGCTCATTTTATTATTCTATAATATGTATACTGTTTTTTCTCTACCTGTGTATCTTATATTATTGTATTTTCTTTTATGTACGTTATTTTGTTTCTTTATGTATAATAATTTGTAATTTTGTATTTTTTTCCTTAAATAAAGACTTTATCTTAAGGCGGGGATATTGAATGGTTTTGTTCATGCGGCCGCGCCGCCTCGTAACGGTTTAACGGAAGCGTGGTTTTGCATGTTAGTTGAATAAAATGTCAACCTGGAGACGATTGAGTAGGACCGATATTGAATATTTTGCTCTAAGACCGGTCCTGGGTAAGCGGTAGGTACCATGCACTGTATGTAAACACAGACATCCGCGCTTTTGAGTGCGCGTGTTTTTTCTTGCCCGATTGATTTTCCGTTGGAATTTGGGCGCTGGTCAAAACGCGTGGGGAAACGGGTCGTTGACGCCATACATATATTATTTTTATTGTTTGAAATATGTAGTACAATACATAAAAATTTTCACTTCTTAAATCGACTTAGCCAACCACTCACTGCATCTAATCTTCTTTCTCCACCTATACTCTTTACTCCATCACGACTTATACCTTCTCACCCTTTTCCTGATGTATTATTGATATATTCCCGTGTTACAGTCTGCAGTGTTATTGTTTGTTTCTTACAATTACTATTAAATAATTAACCACTGTGTTCTTAATTCATGTGCCTTAATCATCTGTGAATCTTTTAAATTTGTCTATGTATTATACACTAAACTCATACATTATTATGTTTAAAAACTGTTAAGAAAAGATTCTCTAAGAAATAAATAAAAAAATAAGAAAATTCAAAATCAGTGCCTTAATATTTTCCTAACTGTGCGCCGCGACTTGTCAACATGTCGTAGACAATTTTCGGCCGAAGAAAATTTTAAAAATAACGAAAATTGCTTCAGTGATTCAGTTACCTCACGGCGAAATTTAATTTTAAAGAGAGTGGATTTTATCAAACGAATTTATTTTTCCTTTTGTGCGAGTAATGCCGTTACGAGGGGCGGGGGTTTGTTTACCGGTACACTTCCGCATCGCGCGAGGGGCACATTTCACATCAATCATCGTCATCTTGTCCTGGCAGAGCTGGGGGCAGTTTACATCCCTGTCGGGCTTCCATCTTCCTCGGACAAGCAGCAAGAGAGACAATACGGAAGATACATCAATTATAATAAATCTCGAACAAATTATGAAATAGAACAATGAACTTTGTTTTTTTTTCCACTATTCTATATTTGAGCACTTGTTTCACTACATGTTTCGGAAACGTCCGTTTCCTTCATCATGTTCAAAATTATGATTTGTGAGGTGCCTCACAAATCATAATTTTTCAGAGTATGCTAATCATGTTATAGAAAATAACCACATACTCAACAATACAAAAATACACATCCTACATAAACAGGCATACGACCAAAACAAAGTAATTTAGAAATACATGAAATTCATAAAAACCTTAACACAAAAAATAACATAATCAATAACCAAGTACAACCCTTCACATCATCCCTTCTTACAATGTTCCCGATTTCCCACCACATGGATACCCCCTCCACTTCTACTGAATCCACAACCCACACACCAGACAACCACTCCCACATACCTCAGTCTTAATTCACCTGATGAAGGAAACGGACGTTTCCGAAACATGTGATGAAACAAGTGCTCAAATATAAAATAGTGGAAAAAAACAAAGTTCATTATTTTATTTCCACAATTTCCACAAAGTTAACGCCAAAACATTCAATTACTTAATAAATCTCGTAATACTGCCACAGGGTCCCGACGGTGGGAGATAATGAGACACTTAAAATTAAAAATGTCCTCAGGTTTTCACGGCCGTTTAGAATCTTATGTTTGTTGTTTTCTGTAATATTCTGCCGTGTATATATATGTGACCTCTCTGGCTGATGTTTTGAATTTGACCCATTGCAGGGTCCATCATCAGGATTAATGTGATGAGTACGTTTTGATGTGTAGGTTAAGTACTGGTATGTAATAACGTACCGAAGTCAGGGTGTGTCCAAGTTTGTGATGGGCTAAGCCTATTTGCTTGCAGTACCGTGTCGAAAGCAGGGTGTGTATGTCTTAATATAGTGTGTGGTGATACCGTGTCAGAGACAGGTATTGTCAGAATTTTTGTGGCGTTACGCCAGATAATTATTTGTCCGGAGTCGTCGATTCAATTAAGCTCTAAAAATTTTAATGTTTATACTTTAAAATAATTTAATGTTTTATTATATGCACAAAGTCAAAAATTTAACTGAACACTTTTAATGCATATTATAGATGTCTCACAGAGACGAAACTGTAGTTTTTTATGGGAAAGTAGGTACAGAAGTCTTTTTTGTGTGTACATAGGACCTATGACCTATCGTATGGTTGGCTTAAGTGATCACTTTACACAATGTAACATTCGCCATTTCCACCCATGATAGAATAATGGCGAATGTTACATTGTGTAAAGTGATCGCTTAAGCCAACCATACGATAGGTCATAAGTCCTATGTACACCCAAAAAAGACTTCTATACCTACTTTCGCATAAAAAAACTACAGTTTCGTCTGTGTGCGACATCTATAATATACATTAATTTATTAATAATGTCTCCGTGACATTAAATCCAGTACTGTTCTGAAAGATTTGAACAAATTCAAAATATTCTAGAACACTTTTCTTTCATTCTCATTTTAATTCTCAATTTAATTTTGCACTAATCACTCGTCTGGAAAATTAATTAATGGAAAAAATTAACAATAAACAATAGTTAACCCCTTGTGAAATTTATTATAAGCCAAGTATGAAAAAAACTTAAGATATTTCAAAGCTATTAGTTTTTCATTATATTCATTTTCATTATATAAATATTCCACAGCAGTTAAATGACAAATACCTCCCGTTTCCTTGTCAATGACATTTTAACTTATTTTTATTTATGTTAGTGAATTAATGTATATTAATTATATTGTCACGTGAAATTAAAACACGGAAAATTAATTAGTGATTAATTAATTATTTAATGGAAAAAGTTACATAACATTAATTTAAACTTAACGCTCTTCTTTAAATTACTCTCTTTGCAATATATCCCTCTAACATGAATCCTTTATTATCGCTGGGAACACTATTTGCCACTTGCTAGAATAGTCTGCTCAAACTATCGCATATTATTTAAATGGCCCGTTAGGCACTCCGCCCGATATCTGTCGCTCCGCAATTTCACGACTGAGCACACCTGGCCGTCGTCTCGTGTCTTACTTCGCACTGAACGATCTGTCAAAACAAACTCCCGCGCTGCGGCGTAGTCCCGGTATTTATACCTAAACGCTGATTTTTCGAACCTCCTAGATTATTCTAGTATTAAAGAGAAGGTTCCCGTCGCTTTTAGGTTTTTTTAGGCATTTTTAGACACTTTTTGAATGCTGTAGACCGTTCGCGATCTTTATATATGGTTTTACCAATTGACATATTACCAGGGATTCAGACGGTGCGTAAATTGTTTTTAGTATGTCATTACAATATTTTTTTAATCAAAATACCGTATTCTGTACGAAGACAATTGCGTTTTTTGAATTATTTTTTGGTAAATGCAAAACCTTTGCTTAGAGTAGGTACGCAGACTATTAACTCTGCTATCAGAGTGTTTGTGTTGACGAATTTCCTCTTAGTATGTATTAGCTAAGAGTCAAAGAAGGAATGTTGAACACATTGCGGGTTGTACTTCCAAGCCAAATTCTGAAGTTTATACGGAAGTTACAAATACCGTAAATGGACATTATATAATATTTTGGTGTGCCAACTCAAAATGCATAACAGGTTGGTAGGAAAATTATATTCATTAATTGTGCTGCATAAAAGTAAAGGCAGCAATATATATATATAATTACTTCAATCATTTTTATTTTTTATTTTATTTGATCTGATTTAATCATGGAAAACCAATAGTACATATAAAATCAGATTACACATGATTATTGAGTAGTATATAGACCACCTTACAAGTTTCCACAGAATTAACATGTCATGTATTAACATATAGAAACACTAACTTAAATTATACAAAAAAAACAAGAAAAGTGAAAGTTTAAATTAAATTAAAAGTCTTATGAAAGGTTTTATACCCCACAATTATGGGGTATAAAACTTTTCATACTTACAATTGTAAGGATAAAAATTATTTTTATTCTTTTGGTTTTCGACAGTTCATATGGCACCCATTTATCAAGCTTTCTTGATTTTCTTACTGCTTTAGGTGGTCCAAAACTTTTTATTAAATATTTATTTTTTTGTACTTTTTACAAAATTAATATCATTTAGCATTTCAAATATGAGAACAATTTATTTTACTAACTCTATGAGAATCACAAGACTCGTGTATAGAGAAGGAGTATTAATGGTAGATATAAGGTATAAATATGCATTTTAAAATAAATTCATGATTATATTGTGTCTAGTAGGTTTTTGTATATATGATTTTCGGTTTCAATTTTAAATTTTTTTTTATCTGTTATTTTTCTGAAGGTTTGGGGGAGATTATTAAAAAATGTAATAAATAGTAAGAAGACTAAAATTATTTTGGTTAGTGGAAAAATTAAATTTTGGTATGTCAAATGTATCTCTTAAACTTGTAGGTCGAAAATTGCTTCTTGTGTTTAATTTAATTAAAACTTTTATATACAAACACCCATGACTTTTGCCAAGAATCACCATTGCACCGTACGCGCATGAAGATGGAGTGATTAATATCATTCTCAAAGTAAAATGTAAAAAGTCCATCATATTTAATGGGTAACAGTTAGTATTAACATAAACGCGGTGAAAAAACACCGCTTTTAATCAAATAATAAGGTGAGAAATATAAAGAAAAAACCCGGAATTATTTTGCGGCGAGCCCAATATTTGCAATTTTAGTTGCAATTGCAATTTAAGTTACAAATCCCGCGGTACTTGAACCACGTCACACTGAAATAAAGACTTGACAGGGAACCCGCCCTCTACAGTAAAGTTGGAAGCTTAAAGTCACGAGGTCATGCTGAATCAGTGGCGCGACTACAATATTTTTCAATTAATGTATATTATATATGTCTCACAGAGACGAAACTATAGTTTTTCCAGAGGGAAAGTAGGTATAGAAGTATTTTTGGTGTACATAGGACTTATGACTTATCGTATGGTTGGCTTAAGTGATCACTTTACACAATGTAACATTCGCCATTTCCACCCATGATAGAATATACCAGGCCTACTAATTTTTGGAAGTTGTATGTATTTGAAATACACGCCACACTTTATATATTCATTGTAACAATCTTTCCATGCGGCCTCTACAAAGCTGTTTTCATTCCCCTAAATCGAAGATGAAGAATGAGAAAATCTACAATTGATTTTACGGAATTTTTGAAAGCAATATACTTTTTCTGTTTATAAAATAATATTCTGTTACAAAACAATATTTTTATTTATTTCTAGTTTTTGTTTCAAGTTGATTTTAGATGACAAATTTCTGTCTTTATTTTATTTTTTATAATTTACAATTTTTTTATATAGCGAAATGCTTCATAAAAACACCCTTCATAAAAACAGGCTTGAGAAAATCACATAGTTTCAATGTGACCTGACCAGGAATAGAACCTGGAAACACCGCTGTGAGAAGACAGTGTCATGCCTACTGGACTATGTGGCGGTCTCTGAAAATGATGAACTAGGGATGAAAAAATGGCATTGAAAGCTATGCTGAATGAAAGGCTCGTTAAATATGTGATGATTCCCTATATCAACACTTATTAACGATAAGTTCACACCGTTCCTCGACATCACCTCTCTCCCCTCAACCACAGCACCGACAACAGCGCGTGCACTACTTAAGTAACCATTTAATTGAAACCATTTTAATCTGACTTATTCTTTTTCTTCTTCTTATGCTTCTTCTTATCCTTCTTCTTATCCTTCTTCTTATCCTTCTTCTTATTCTTCTTCTTATCCTTCTTCTTATCTTTCTTCTTCTTATCCTTCTTCTTATCCTTCTTCTTATCCTTCTTCTTATCCTTCTTCTTGTCCTTCTTCTTATCCTTCCTCTTCTTCTTCTTCTTCTTCTTATCCTTCTTCTTATCCTTCTTCTCATCCTTCTTCTTCTTCTTATTCTTCTTCTTTTTCTTCTTCTCCTTCTTATTCTTCTTCTTTTTTTATTCTTCTTCTTCTTCTTCTACCCCTTGTCCTATCGGGTCGGGATCCCTGCACCGCATAGAATGTTCCAACTCTTCCTATCTTGGGCTTCGCTCCAATTTCGTTGAAATTTAGTTGCATCAATTTAGTTGTTATCAATTTAGTTGCAACCTCGCTTCGCAGCAGTCCTCCAACTGTTTCCGCTCCGACGGACAGACAGCGAAATTATTATAATTGGGATTAGCTGGGAAAGGTTAGATGGGAAAATTGTATTAAGAGCGCATAGCAATACACTATGTTGAATAAACCTGGTTGAAATAGCTATCATCATACTCCAAGAACATCATAAACCGTACACAATAAAAACAGAGAATTATAGCCGCCGCTGGCCACTTGACTTTGTCAAGAGTTAACTGATCAAGAAGCGAAATAATTGAATCTCCAAGTATTTGAGTGTAAATTGAATTAATTTAAACGTATTTTAAATTTATATTAAAGTCATCTCAAATACCACTTTACAATACAACGAACAAGGTATAATTTGATTTCACAAAATGTTACATTTCTCGCTAAATACAAGGGGACAGTATTTTGGTAAATTTTTAGAAGGGCGTTGCAAAGTGTTTTTTTTTTATTTCATATAATTATTAAACATTCATGTCTTACAACTCACCTCAAAAAAAAAGTCGCTCATAAAGACGCCGCTGCCAACGGCATTCTGTTTTATAATTACGTCATTTATTGGCAAATTTCATATTTTGGAATTTTTATTTTTAAATAATAATTAAGGTCTTTTCATTAAAAAACTAACTTTTATTTAGTGAGTAAAGCCTCAAAATACGGGTATAAATAGGAAATACTGTTGAAGAAGCGTTTTAATATTAACAAAAAACATAAAAGTTATTTCAAATTTAAAACATTATAACTTTATTAATATTGAATATTTCGTAATTTCCTTAGTACGGATTCTTAATAATGAAGAATAATTAATACGTATAAAAAACATATTATGCGTATAAATAAATATTCATTAAAACGATTTTTTGGCCGCGGTCTGTCGATTAATGCTTATATCTTTCTTAATTATTATAAATAATGTGCAGCGTATTACTTTTATATAAGAACAAAGGTTCTATCTAAAATATGCCCTAAAAAATTGCCTAGAATATAAATTCTGATATAAATGAATAATAAATACCCCCATTTTCTTAAAAAAAAACGCCAAAATATGCATTTGCAGTGAATGTGCCACCTTAATAAAATGTCTTCTAAAATATACAATTAATTTAATAAAAATTTAAAAAATCTTATCGTCGATGACACCATTTTTTTAATACACCATTTATTGAATTTCCACATCTGTCAGTTTAATCTGGGCGATCGCCAATAAAGGTTGAGATCTCTCTGACTTACAAAACATTATCAAGAACAAATAAAGTTTTATTTGCCACCTGAAGCGTTCTCTGACAGTAACCAGTTCTGATTATTATACCTGGGATGAATTGGCAGTATTTTTGGAGATCTGTCAACAAATACTACAAAGACAATTCTCTCACACCCCAACACGTCCTTTGAGCGTTGGCTTTCTGACGTTGGTTTTAATATCCAACAATAATAATATGAAACATTCAGATAAAAAGATTCATCGGAAAATAATCGTTGCAAAATAATCATTTATCTACATAAATCTTGTACATTTTTGAAGTATATCGTAACGAGATGCTAAAAAGAATTACGCACTTAAGAATCACTTGTCACAACAGTATCAAAAAATCGAGAAATGCCTCGGGTGGTCTACGGTCTTTGGGAGGCATCTTAAACATTCGAGAAAAACCCCAGAAAAGCCTAGAAGCCACGGAAATGTTCTCCTAAACACAGGAAAAGTCTCGGAGGTTCAATACCAGCACTCTCACATATAAATATCAAAAAATTAATAAATATATTTAAAAAAAAAAAACCTCCTTAACGACATCTACCGGGAAGACCACCGAAAAGATGGAGGGATAGTCGAACCTCGTCATCCCAGAAGGCATAGTTTTCTGTAGCACGTATCAACAGATCTATTTAAAGAAAAAGAAGTAGAAGACTTCGCTAAATTCAGTGTATACCATGAGTATTCGTTTCATTATTTTTCTTCAATCAATTCGTATCTGCATGATCTCAATTAAGAGGCATGCGTGTCGTGTCAATATTCTCACTATTTTCAAAATAAGCTAAACGAAATGAAAATGAAAATAGGACTAACCTGCTGAAGTCTTGGAATTGAGATCGAACCACCGACTATCAGATCACCAGGTGAGCATCATTACGCCAAGAAGTTACTCAAATATACGTGAAATAATCTATACCTATAAAACTCAATGTCTATCTGTACGTCTGTTATCTATACAAATCCACACCGTTTGTCCGATTCGATTCAAATTATGCGTACTTATGCTTTGGGACCCGGTGAGTAATATAGGCAACATTTTCCCCCTATTATTTTACCCCTTCCTTTCCCCATGACATATTTTAGATGCAAATCTGCACCGTTTGACCTATCGGACTCAAAATTTGGAAACTTATTCTTTATGACCCGGCGGGTAACATAGGTGACATTTCCTCCCTCGCTTTTTACCCCTCCCCTTGATAAATTTTCGATGCAAATCTGTACCGTTCGAATCGAACCTTTGTTTCCCTCCATTAAATTTAGTTTCAACCTAATCCTTCACCCGTGCTAGTATAATAATGTAAGTGATAATATAGATTCAGTGACAATTTAACATCTCTTTTTATAAAAAAATCTCAATTGTTAATCACGTATTTAGCTATATATTCAAGTACCGAGTTATTATTTTTGTGCGTCCTTGAAAGGACTTTCCAGCTATAAGAGATAAATCAGAATCACTTTATTTCATTTCCTTTCGATATCTAATATCATTGTCTAGCTCATACCGCTGTCTGCGCTAGACAATAATTCTCTTTTTCCTTAATGGGAAGCTTTTACGGGACCACCATAAGCCGAATGTATTTATTTTCGACAGATAAATATTATTGTAACAAAAAATATTGGAATTGATATAGAAATATATAAGTGTGGGTTTGGTTGATTTGATTTGAAACAGACATAAAACAACACTCTATACCGGGAGACTTTAGAAATTATTTACAGTACATAACAAATATTTGTAGGATTGACATAAAAAACTAACCAATAAAAACCAAGTTTTTATTTTATTCCCTTTCGTTGTAAATTAAGTTTACCATCATGTAATTAAATAATTGATTGACTGAAAATGAAACATGTCTAGGCAAATATTTATGTCAAAAATCTCTAAGAATATCTCTTTATTATTTGATTTCTTCCCAAAAAACCGAAGTGTGCTGTCATCTGTGAACCAATTGTCATAAATTTTAGAAATTCATAGTGAAGTACCTATTATACCTACCTATGGAGTAATTCAAATTTTAAATATTCCGTTACATTATCAGGCCGCCGTTGGTAGTAATCAAACTTTTGTAATGATTCCAATTTGAAAAAACCATTAAAATTTCTAAAAATCCTAAATTATACTGTAATTATTATTTTTTTAACGAAATAGACAGATCTTCTTGATCGTTGCTACGAGTCTACTTGCAAAGTTTCAGCTCGATTGGATCACGGGAATAGGGTTAAAAACCGATCCAAAGTTTTTTCGTCAAGCAAACAAGCAAGCAGATGTCACGAGTTAAAAGAAAGGTAGAAAAAAGGCATTACGTCCCTCGTACTGACAGCCGCATTCGCTGCGAACTCCAGATTACGCTGCCCCATTTCCAAACATATTTTATAAATAATAAAAAAGTAACCCATAAAAACCAAGTTTTTATTATACTCTGTTTATCATTTACTAGTTGAAACATTTTTTTTCGCTTAACCTACGCGTTGGGCTTCGGTCGGGCGAAGCTACGAAAGGGAGTTATAAAAAATTTCCAAAAATCCAAAATTATACTATAATCAGGTTTCGCGTCTACCAGACATTGTCTACCATATTTTCATACAACTTAATAAGTTGTATGAAAAAACCATTCAAAATTTGAAAAATCCAAAAAAAATTTATTTTTTTTTTAACAAAAATTTGATAGATCTTCTTGATCGTCACCACGAGTCTGCTTGCAAAGCTTCAGCTCGATTGGATCACGGGAAAGGGGTTTAAAATGGATCCATAGTTTTTTCGTCAGACAAGAAGACAATAAGACAGGCAGACGCCACGAGTTAATATAAAGGGAGTAAAAATGGAAAATTTATATAGCGCCATTTTCATAAAAATCATCTACACTAGAAAACTTATGAAAAAAAATTATTAAGTTACTTTTTTAGTCTTTTTTAAACACAAATTGTCTAATATTTAAAAAATCTTTAATAAATTCATTTAAACCCATAAAACCCGTAACCCATAAAAACCAAGATTTTATTATACTCCCTTTCTTTGTAAAATATAACAACAATTAAAGAAGAATTAAAACATATAATATAACACTTAACTTACAGTATTTTAATATATTTCTAAAATGTCAGATGTTTTGAGCTTTGATAAGACACTTCATGCTTTGAAGATTAAATTCTAAAAACATTAGTCAGTCAATTTAGATTTTCGACATTCGTAGTGAAGTACCTATTATGTATACCGACGGAGTAATTCAAACTTAGAAAATATTCCACGTCGTTATCGGGCCGCCGCCGCCGTTGCTAATCAAACTTTTCTAATGATTCCAATTTGAAAAAAACAATAAAATTTCTAAAAATCCGAAATTATACTAAACTTATTAATTTTTTTTAACGAAAATTTGATACATCTTTTTGATCGTCGCCACGAGTCTACTTGCCAAGTTTCAGCTCTATTGGATGACGGGAAAATGGTCAAAAATCGATCCAAAGTTTTTTTTGACGGCAAGCCGGCAAGCAAGCAAGCGAGCAGACGCCACGAGTTAATATAAAGGGAGTAAAAATGTGTTTAAGGTAGTCTACTACAAGTGTTATATCCTGCTATCTACCGTCACATATAGCCAAGTAAAATAGCGTGATCTAATAAGTACAGAAGCAGTGCAAGAGAGCGGAAAATAGAAGCGCCTCGTCGAGATTTTGTGCTGCATCTGATATCTCTGAAGATGAACAATATTTAGTACAGAATGTTCTTACAACCATCTTACAACCTGAAGTTCACCATGGAGATAGAGAAAGACAACGTGCTGCCTTTTCTTGATGTTGAAATAAAAAAGAAAGCCGATGGGAGTTTCGGACACAGAGTTTATAGGAAGCCTACGCATACGAACCGTTATCTACATGCGAATTCCTACCATCATCCTGCTCAAAAAAGAGGTCTCATCAACACTTTGGCCACGAGGGCCAAAAGGATATGCCAAGATGAATATCTACAGGAGGAAATGATAACACTCAGCGACACACTGGAAGGCAATGGTTACCAGAAGCGATAACGAAGATAAAACGCGTCATAAAAACGAGGTCTGTTCGCCCTGAAAAACATACAGAACCTGAGTGCAAAGGCATCGCCTTTCTGCATTTTGTCCAAAGCGTTACAGACAGAATTGCCAGAGCTCTCAAGAAAAGAGACATTAAGACAGTTTTTGGTACCAACTCCAAAATTAAGGATATGTTGAGATCAGCGAAGGATCGAGATCGCTTAGAAACAGACGGTGTGTATAGAGTCGATTGTCAAGACTGCGATAAAGTATACGTGGGATAAACGGCGCGTACCATTTCCAAAAGGGTCAACGAGCAAAAACGGGCATGCAAACTCGGTCATCCAGAAAAACCAGCACTGGCTGAGCATTTTCTGGATACCGGCCATCATTTTGCATTCGAACCGAAAATCCTTGAAAAGCCTAAGAGTCACCATGCGCGTCTTATCAAGGAAGCACTAGAAATCTACAAGCATCCGATAAACATTAATAGAGATGATGGTCTCAAATTAAAACCATCTTGGTATCCGGCGCTTCAAAGTCATTCTCGTCGCAGACTCCGCAGAGATAGTGATCAGACAACAGATGAATCATACATACAACACATCATGACTTCGGCACGGTATTGCAAGCCGATACTTAACCACAACACCAACATTCAAGACAACACATCAGCCCTGAAGATGGACCCTGCAATGGGATCCGAAACGTCGGCCCGAAAGGTCGTAACAACACGGCATAATACCCCAGTAAACACAAACTTGAAAATATTTAGTACATACATTATTTTATCACCATTATCATAATAATCACCCGTTTTCTATCCATTTCAGGATGACAGCCTCCCCAACTTTTTTCTATACAATGCTTGACTGCGTTCGCCTAACGATTGTCAGCCCTCCGAGCAATAGAGATTGCCTACTACCATTAAACAATTTTGAACAATGTTTGCATTCCTCGGGTTTGTGTTTTCTGGGGTATTATGCCATGTTTTACGATCTTTCTGGCCGACGTTTTGGATTCCATCGCAGGGTCCATCATCAGGGAAAACACAAACCAGAAGATTCTTAACGGTCTTAAAAAACCTAAGAATATTATTATGTTTATATTTTATGCAACCCAAACACCGTTAATTAGTTTAAAAGTAATTAAAATGTGAGAGAATAAACTCAAAGAAAAATTTACCAAAATGCTTTAAAAAAACAAATATATTAATTACATAACAAGTGTAAAAAATGCGTAGCTAAGCCGAAGGTACTTCCTAAAAGACCTACTTAATTACACGAATGTTGTCTGAAGTAATGGAACTCGTGGGAACAGCGATGGGGGGGAAGAGGTCCATAAAAACAGTTTCCTGTCTCCGGCATAAATATTGTAATTAGAATCGTGTTTCTTCCATTCCGTCTTTTGACGTGAGGATTTATGGAAAACAGTGTTTTGATCAGACACGTCGCGACAGCCGAGAAAATATTCGAGAAACAGCCGAGGATTTGCTGTTTCGATGTTCATTTATATTAATATAATATGTTTCTTATAAATATTTCCTTTTTGATTGCATAATTTATCAAGGCTTCTGCGGTAGTTTATTGAAGAAGCTTTTTCATTGTTATGTCGTATCCAATCTTCTCGAGGATATTAATCACCACGTACACCCCTTCCCTTTCAGATTCATGACATTTTATGACCAGATAGAAATAATTAGATGTGCAAAATAAATTTATTAGAACAATATTGCGTAAAAGTAGGTGTCTTAAGATCAGTTATAATGAACTCAATTTGATAATTAATTTTAATTAAACAACTTTGTATTAAGCACTTAACTAGTAACTCTACGTCTACAGGTTTCGACACTACTGTATCTTCATCAGTTTTCGTGCATCATGATGAAGATACAGTGGTGTCGCAACCGGTAGACATAGAGTTACTAGTTAATTGGTTAATATAAATTTGTTTAATGAAAATTAATAATTATGTCCAACCACAAAGTTAACGCTGTAAACATCGAAAATCAATTTGATAACTTTGAAACAAATATCAAAATTATTTATTCAAATATCAAATCTCTATCATTTCTCACACATGGAAAATATTTTACATTCAACAACCTGTATTTAAATGAAAAATATTAAAAAGAGACGCTGTATAATTTTAAGTCGATGTTTATAACTGACAGCGAAAACATAATGGTCCTTCGAGCCGGATCATAGCTTTAGATATGGAACTAAAGATATTATAGGTAATGGTGATAATTGCGATCACACTGCCTATTTCATATTACTTTAGCTCGCACCAACTCCGGATTGGGCTCACCTATAGTGGGAATGTGCTGAGCTTACAAAAACTTTTTTATGTCTTTATTTATATACATTTTTATAAAGTTTATATTAAGAACCCACGCAAATTCTGAATAGCAATATTTAATTAATATTACAATTTTTACCTAATGCTCTGCAATGCAATATGTAAATAAATTTTCACTTATCTTAATATGTTTTTATTTAAGATTGTCACATTTTTTTTTATTTAATTTACTATTATTCATATATTTTAATATTTTTTATTCTCTATTGTTACTACTCTTGTCTATTTTTTTTATTCACTTTTGTAATCATTATGTATTTTTCAAAATTATAGCTGTATGATATATGCTGTGTTCATATGTTAATATGTTCGATACTGTTTATTTTTACTCTTATTTATCACTAACATCTCCCTTTTATATTTCCGAACAAATAAATAAATATAATATACTTTATAAGATTTCTTGGTGAAGATGAAACTTCAAGAGGCCAAAATAATCTATTTCTACGAACGCTTCTACTGCCTTTAATTTTTCGTTTGCCCATGATGAATTGTAATAGATGTGAAACTGTTAAATAAATGGTAGAGAAGTGAAGCGCTGAACGAAATGTCCGTGGAAGCGCCCGCCTGACTTCGCGACGCTTTTTATATCTCCACTACGATTATAATATTTTGGAATTCATGTTAACTAGAATATTAATACAAATACTTTTGTTTAGGTTAGCCGATCAATTAACTTATTGTTTACGTTAGTCCCTCGTTTGGTGGATTTCATGTTAAGTAAAAGAGATGAATCTTTACCCTTTAACCTGTTCAGCCCTTTAGGTCAATGAACTCAGTAAATTGTTTATATTAACATCATAAAAATCCCTCCGAAACAAAGAGTGTTTATATTAATTTGAGAACAAAGGAAATAGCGTATAAATAGTACGAATGTGTCTAAGATGCATCACTGTGTTTCTGATTTTTGCTCTGTAAAGTTCTTCTTAAATTAATTTATTAATTCTCCTGTAGTGTTTAATTGATATAAAATCCTTTAAATACTGATACACTTGTGCGGGAAATTTAATTCGCTAGGCGAACTTTTCATTGCGTCGTGCTCTAGCGGCCGCGGTAACGTCTCGGTACTAGTTGAGGTTTGTGACGATAGATGCCACCATGTCCAGCTCAGATCAATCATTATGTATAGTACTAATTTTGTACATTTTACTTTATCATGACTTTATCCCGTAATAAATTTAGCAATTATCTTACTAATAATTTAAGGATTTAACTTAATATCACGGGTTAACAGTTTTACCAGGAAGTTTCTCGGAGTTCTAGCGTTCTGTAGCAATGCGATATTCACCATTGTTCTACTCTGGCACGCTTCCAGAGTTTTGCTCATAGCTTGAGACAATTCAAGAAAATCAGCATTGTTACATGCTGCTAGATTTATTTATCGGAACAACGATACGCTAACTTTATTAAACAACTAGTTAAATCCGTATAACAAGAACAGGAACCATAACCTCATAACTGCAATATGATTTAATTTTTTTATAATTGATATAAATTAACTAATATAAATTAATTCATTTTTTTTATTTATATAGTTGTACGGTGTAAAAAATACATATCAATATATTGACAGAATATGAAACATAATAATTTATCTCTGTCTTACAGTGCGGAACTTCGTATTACGTTCGTAATTTCAATCGAATCCAAGGCTAAAAAACAAATTAAATAGCCGGAGATGGGGCTTGAACCCTGGGCCAGCAAATCCGAACCGGCCGCTTAACGCATGTTGCTATCGCTGCCTCTCCGTGGATCGCCAAAAAAATACTTGTTATATATACTAGGGCTTAGCAAGGACGCGAAACAATGTTTGGTTAGTTTATTATATGTTTTATTTCAATTTAAGATTCTATTTATGCCTAATGGATTAATGTTACATACCTTTCAATTGTATGTTCTCCGTAGACCAAAGTTTGTTTTCGTTTCAAAATCCGTTTGACAATCGCCTTGAAATAACGGTACCGTGGCTTAAAATTCAAACAACAAAAAAGTTGTCATTCTTTCAAAATATGATTAAAATTTCCCTTTGTTTTTTGGGTGCTACCGAAAGACCCAACAACTGCGGGAAAAACTTTCAAATAAATAAAAATAAGGCTCCGACGGTAAATTCTCGTCGGGCGTGTTGAAGGCGCTCTGTCAACTCTGCGGGCGCTCCTCCCCCACCCGCGGGACCGGAAACTTCCCCTATTAGTCGGCACAAAAGGGTAGTTTTATTTTCGATCGAATTCCTCATACTTCCTAATCATTTACTGACATTGCAGTTATATTTTGTGTAATTCTAACATTTATCATAAAAAAATTTATTAACCTGGGACTTATTCCTAAAATTGTATTTTGTGATTTGCGTTAGTCTGAATATTATTCTCAATATATTTTATCGTTCATTATTAATTATTAATTAAGCGTAAAAAGTGTATTATATTACATCATTTTTACTTGTACTTTAATGTCACTCTAGGACCCCATCTATTAGGGTTATTAATAACCTGTTGACGGTCTGTTTGTTGAATGAACATTGTTACGAAGAGAAATGTATATTTGATATTCAAACATAATAAAAAAATTTAACATAGATTGTGATATTATATAAATTATTGCCGTAGCAATTTCAGATCATTAATCGGCGATGCTACAAAACACTATGGTGAATTTAGCCATAAACTTTTGGTGTCGTTGCACTTTTAGGACGTCATCTTCGAAGCTCGTAAGACCACGTTTAAATTCTACAGCACATTTGTATATGTCTGTAAACGAAGGTTCAAAAACACCCGACACAATTTTCATCTCATTAAAAATTTCCTTTGGTATTCTTTCACAAAAAAACTTTTTCACGCCCGATGTTCATCTCATTAAAATTTCCTTCGGTATTAAGTTTTTTTGACAAAAAAACTTTGTCACAAGGCGATGTTCAATTTTAACCATTTTCAAACCGTTCTGTGTATAGTTTTCTGGGATATTTTGTCTTGTGTATGTGACCTCTCTGGCCTAGTTAGGCCTCTGGTTACGTTAGGTTAGGTTAGGTTCTATACACAGAAGATTATGAATGGTCTTGAAAACCTGAGAACATTTTCAAACCGCACTACGATGACTTCAAACAGGTACACACACTTGCCAACATACACTTGGTCCACCGGCTTCAGAACTGTAAAATACAACTATAAATTAATCAATTATATGCAAATTACTAAAGAAAGCATTAATAAAGCAAAAAAGCATTATAAATATTGATACTAGGAGGTGAACAAAAATCCGCACCTGGAGATATTTCATTATTTCAAGAGATTATGTTAATCATTCAACGCCAATTGAACGAGTCCAAAAAAAAATTTACTAATAAGATTTATTAATTACAAATTAAATATACGCTTGGAAGATATCAATTATGAATATCTCCTTAGTTATTTACAACTTTTAAACTTGTCTGTGAGACGTACTGTAACAGACCTTCTTTATAGGATCGTAAATAGCATGATTGATTGCCCCCAGATTATTAGTATGATCGACTTATATGCCCCATCGAGGTCATCAAGACACAGTGCATTATTCTATTACAATGGAAATGTCAGAACTAATGCATTAGCAAACTCTGTAATTCCCAGATTACACTCATTAGGGAATGAACATGCAGAGGCGGCTGACATTTTTGCTGATAGTATAACTGTGTATAGGACAAAGTTTATACAGTTCTTTACATCTCAACGAAATGGAAATGGACAATAAATATTTCTGTATTATTATTTTACCTTTAACTATTATTATTTGTACCTTTACCTGTATTATTATTTTATCTGTCTTATGTTTTTCTGTATTATTATTATTACCTTTAACTGTATTATTATTTTAATTGTCTTATGTTATTTTTTAAAAATTTATTCTGTATATATGTAAAAGCCCATAAGGGCGTTAAATAAATAAATAAATAAAATAAATAGATTAAACCCGGTCAAACGGCTGCAAAATTGCCGTGCTTTCTATCGCATCCCCACCATCGCTGAAACGATATAAAAGCCGTGCGCTGGTACTACCCGGCAGGTCAATCTGTTCGGAAGACTCCATTAGCCCTCGCTTTTCCGGGAGATGTCCGGAAGATATTTCTGGCATACCAAGAGAACCTGATCACCGTTACAGTCGAGTATTCTCCTGCTGGACCGCATCGGTACCAAGCCAACGTTACGTGTATCTCTAGTCTCATGTGCTCATCCCCGAAACGTCTCTCCGCCATCGCTCTTGCAGTGCTCTCGAGATTTTTTGTCCCTGCTTATGCACAAGGACAAAAAAGTTCATGAGAGTACAATCGGTACCTCATAGATTGGAACGACTAGAAAAATTTTTAAATTTTGATCTTGAATCTAAGACATAGTTCGTACAGCGTATATACTTTATTTATTGTAATATTGAGAACCTATAGAAAGAGAATAATTTTCATATAAAAACTTCCAAAAAACGCGTGCTGGTATAAGAGTACATCAAATACTATACATACTTAATAACTATAACATATAAAAGCTACAGGTACATAATTAAATTTAAACACTTACATCAACTTTTTATTACACAGGGTTATTTGTAAAACATTAAAAACCTTGCAGGGCTATATTCCTGCCTTGATTATGAGTCGAAAATGTTCAATCTATTATGACCTAATATCAATAGTTAAGGAGTTATGCGACATCAAAGTTTGCATTTTTTTCAATATTTCTGACTTATTTTTTGTAAAACGTTGGACTATCATTACAGTAACTCATATCGATTACGAAAAATTTATTCGTTTTAATACAAGTTAAATAAAATGATAAAAACCCTGAAAAATTCTAACTGGAATGTTTTCCAATTGGAATTCGAGGGTTTTTATTTTTTTATTTGATTTGTATTAAAGAGAATGAATTTTTCATATTCGATTTGAGTTACTGTAATGATAGTCCAACGTTTTACAAAAATAAGTCAGAAATATTGAAAAAAAATGCAAACTTTGATGTCGCATATCTCCCAAACTATTGATATTAGGTCATAATAGCTTGAACATTTTCGACTCATAATCAAGGCAGAAATATAGCCCTGCGAGGTTATTAATGTTTTACAAATAACCCTGTATATACGTTATGTAACCACAACGATTTATGAACTATCTCCTTCCCATCACAAGTCTTTTCAGTTGTTTATCGAAGATTCTTACATTATTTATTTTCTTTGTATTACCAGAAAGTAATTTAAAGGCGTTTAGGGTTATCGATTAATTATTATATCTTTTCATTATTAATGTTTGAAATACGCTTTCATGTCAATGTCGGTAGTGTAATCGTTACATGTGCCGAGAGGAACGTTTCCCTTCGGTAATTTGCTCACGACTGAGAGTCTCCCTCGACGCTGGCTCTGACGTCACCAGATTTCTCCGGCGTAACGATCTGGACCAGCGCTGTGGATAAAATAACTTTTAGCATAGATTTTAAAGTTTTCCGAATATTCGCGAAGGAAAACAGTAATTCCGTTGGGATACTCCCAAGGGAGATCGCGTGCTTTCTATGTGTCCACAAAGCTGAATTGTTATGACTTGGAATGGATTCAATGGATGTTGGACAAAGAATACCGATCGTAGAATGCACGTAATTGAGTGGCGGATCTACGCCATCGGGGCCCGTGCGGTGAACTGGGTCCGAAATTAGACAGCTCAAAGTTTTACAATCAACATTTATCATATAATAAATATGTACAATATATAATTTAACAGGACGTGGATTTGGAAGGTAAATTCCAACAAAGGAAATTAATTTAGTTTAATTTATTACCAATTAAAGTCCTGGACACCAGTTCAATTGCAGTACCGTTCTTAATTTTACGTCTTTCGAATATGTCACACGTGTATTATTGAATTGTTCCCTGATTTGCGCTAATTAACGCTCTTTATTTCGCTTAGATCACTTTTCGTAAGTTCTTTAATTGTTCGCACGTAGAAATTTTCGCCCCGATATTCTTTATTCACTTTCGCGGGTGTCATTTGTAGACACACTGTGCCCGCTCTGTTGGTAATATCGCGTATTGTAATATCACGAATCACTGATCATACTGGTTCGCTCGGTAGTATCATGAAGATATCGCCTTGTTTACGTCACGAACTGAATTGCTTGTGTCTGCATTGCATCGCCCTTTATAGTCGAATTCTCCAGTCAGATTTGTTCTAGAGATAAGCCTGTAGAATTTTCTAGGGTCTTCTGACATGTATTTTACTACGCAATGGAATGTCGTAGAATTCTCTAGAGAGATAACGCGGTCATGGATGAGAGACCCTGGATTGCATGCGTAACAGTGTGCGGTTACGGTTGACTATCCTTTTTGTGTGGCATCGTTGTTATCAGCACTTAGTAAGTACACAGTCTCACTTCAGTTGTTTAAAATGTACCTTAATAAGTGCCAATAAAGAATATACACATATACTTAATCACTCCCTTGTAAAAGCTCACCCAATTTCAATCTAAATTTTCGTCTTCCAGAGTGGTAAATAGATATATTTTCACTCCTCACATAGAAACGTGCGAATATTTTTTTTGCGATTAGCTTAAAGTTACATTTTATATTGCGCATATTAATGAAATTAATTCAGAATTTACTGATTTGGTAGACTTGTGTACGATTCCCAAGGGTTAATGTAACTATTCTAACCCATAACTTTTTCTAACCACTTTCAAAACCCAGACGAATTGTGAACTTTTCAATTAGTGGTGGCTTGAATTTGTAATCCATTAATATTTCGAGCCGTAATTTGTTTTGTAACACGTTAAAATATTTTTGCCACAAAACATGTCGTAGCCTACATTTTCAGAATTTTGTGACGTCGCGTCGGCCTGACGCGGGATTCATCTGATGAGGGGAAATTAACAGCTCAAATTCCTGCTGTGTCAAAAGTTTTCGAAAAATTTCACTCGTTTCCACAGCGGGTAAACTAATCTATAACTTCGTAAATATGACGAGTTTTCAGGAGAATTTAATTTTGTTCTTGTGAAAATAAAACACAGTGAACGTATCATGATAGAATGGCTGGCATTAGATTAGTGGGCCCCTACCATAGAAATAATAAGATGACTTGAACCGTTTAAGGTGACCCAGCTAATTCTCAAAATAACTATGCATTAAATTCACTGTTAACACGCATGCATCGCCTTGGAAACACATTTTCGTAATTCGTAGACATTTTTCGATGTAGGAGCATACCTGAATTAAAGAATTACTTAGAATATACCACTGGAATTAATTACAGTTGAATTGACTAAATTTTTACTTATGTTTCGGTCCCAATGAATTATATATATTTATTTATTTTAAAGTGTCCTAATTATTGTTCATTTCCCTTTTAAATATGTTTTGATTTTATCTTTTATATTTATTTTTGGTTTATTTAATCTTCTTATCTAATTTAGCTAGTATATTGGTTAAATTATATTTATTTTACTCTTTTACTAATTTTTTAAAGGTTTCTAATTATTACTGTTTGCTTGTGTACTAATCATCGTTTGTATACATTGTTCATTTCTATTGTTAATTTATTTTATATTGTTTTACACTGTTATATTTCATATTGTTCATTTATCTTAAATATGATTTATTTATATTTTTTATGTATTTACTGTAAAACGTATTTTATGTTAGGTATATTAAAATCCTTTTAATTTTATTGCACTGTAAAAGCCCACTAGGGCGTTCATTAATTGATTAATAAAAAATTAAAAAATTAAATAAAATAAAATACAGAACTATCAGAAGTCAGTGGCGTAGTAGAATTCAAGAAAAACATCTCAAAGACATAATTAATGATGAATTGCTTTGTTAACGTTCATGATAATAGAACCCAACTTGATTTATTTGACAATTCTGCATACTTAAGACAAATATGGACACCTACTGAAGAACTCTTGGCGACTTGAAGCAACTAAGATGTGGATCTACAGAAGAATGTCTAAAATATTCTGGGTGTATAGAATTACGAATGAATATGTTCTTCAGCGGTCATGCTGTATCCATTTTGTGTGTGAGTGTGGCTGAGGAGCCCTATTCATCCTTCCATAAGTTTCACCTGGCGGGCAAGGGGGTTCTGAGGAATAGATTTTCCTCATTTTCTTCACTCCTTCTTTTTTTATTGGAAATTGCATTAACCCCATTCTGTTTGCTTGTTTCTCCGGTGCAATGTACTTTTTGACGCTATTGTGTGGGTCATGGGCCCTAATTTTCCAATTGTTAAGATCATCCCTCTCATTTGCTCAGATTTTCCATCAGAGTGTCTTTGTATCTTTTTTCGGCCCACCCTGTTTTCTTTTTCTATGTGATTGGGGCGGGGCGCAAACATAATTTGATTGGAAAGTGGCGTATCAGCTGCACGCACACACAGCCCATCTTAGTTGTTGCTTCAGTGTCGTGCTTTATTAATACTGGGAATGTTATCCTATGCCGGGACACTCAGGTTTGTTCTATGCTCTTCCCATTTTATATCCAAAATATTCCTCAAGCAACTGATATAGTACTTATCGAAGTTTGATTGCGTCTTTGGAGATTAGGAGATACTTTGGAGCAACTGCTTTTAGGTCACCATTATTATCTCGATAAAACAAGTACAAGTTATACATGAGTACGATTACAAAGACAATGATAGATACTCGAAGGGCGATAACCTCCAGCCGTCCGCCGGATGTCTATGAAAGACTGATATACCCACATAGGGTGTGGACCGCTTTTTATATGATTTACGAACAAAGGAGTTTACTGAAGTTTGACTGTATGTGTGTGGAGAAATCATCGGAAATGCTAATGGTGCAATGACCTGTAGGCCGCTCGTGTGCCGTGCTCATGCCTCGATCTGCTTACGTGGCATTCTTGCCATTGTGTGTGTGTATGTGTGTGGCTTAGATTGGTGGTTTCTGTATTGTGGTCTGAATTCCACACGTCTAACACCCATTTCTCAACTTTAAATTGCGTCTAACATCCATGTTTCATAGCAATAAATATGTGTTAATACTATGGTTCTATATGTTATATATGTTTTTGTTCTATATGTTATATGGACTAACATGTTATAATTGGGAAGAAAAAAGAAAAAAGATGTACTATGTACTTCAAAATCATGGATATGTTGAGAGATGTGTACAAAAGCATCATATCTTAATACAAGGAAAGATTTCTGAAAATTACAATCCACAGAAAGTAATAGTAAATAGTAACTGAAGAAAAAGAGAAAGAAGAAAGAATAGAGGTAGTGATCATTGGTGTTATTTAATGAATGTGCAAAAAATATGATTAGGTGATTTTCTTGTATTAGGAACTAGTCACACCTTAATGTTCAGAATCGCTGATATTTATATTGTATATGAATTTTTTCAGAAGATTATTTTAATTACGAAAATATCATAGAAAGGATAACCTCAACAATTAAAGAATCATCGAATGCAGTAGACTATTATCATCTTCACTATAATTCATGGTGATAGAACTAGGCCTTTTCAAGAGTTTTTCTTCATTCTTGTGTCATTTTTAAAGCGAAAATTATCATCTCCTAAAAGTTGTTATAAATTGAAAGTATAAAAGAACTAATGAAAAAATACAAAACAGTTATTAATTTAGAAAAATAAGCGAAGAAATTAAATACAAATACTATTATTAGAAAAGATACAGAAAGCAGTCATTATTAACGACATTAATTTCTTTGTTTGAGAGCGCCAATTTTGTATATAAATCACCGAACCGTCACAATAAGCTTTTTGCCTTAATGGCGTCGTCTTGCTTTATACAGATTTTTGGGTTTCCAGATATTTCGCGAATATAATAGTTTGTTCTAAATACTTCATTTAAGTTCCAATTTACTGTAAAACATCTAGAATGCTGATAAATTTTCGATTACGACTTATTCCTCCAGTTTCTGAAGTCTCAATATATATATTAGGTCCTTACATATGAAATTGGCGTTTTGCCATACTGGCAAATTTGATCTCAAATATCTTCTCTTTGGTTAGGAATTCCAAATCCAAAATTATACAGCTATTTACTCATATATTTGTGTTTTGAAAATTATAACTTATTTGTTTTTTCCTCAATTGTTTTTTTTTGCGTCACTCAGTTTACAAAATGAAAAACTTGAAATATCGCGTTATTTACGAGTACGAGTTCCACCGTGGCACCAGTGCTGCAGAAACGGCTCGAAGGATTAATGATGTGTATGGCGACGGTACCGCAAAAGAAAACACAGTGCGTTTTTGGTTCCAACGTTTTCGTTCTGGAAATTTCGACCTGCAGAACAAGCCCCGTGGACGGCCGGAGACCAAAGTTGATAATGAAGAATTGAAGGCTATTGTGGAAGCGGATCCATCGCAAACCACATCCGAGTTAGCTGCAGGCTGCGGTGTTAGTGATAAAACTGTTTTAATCCACTTGAAGCAAATTGGTAAGGTGAAAAAGCTTGAAAGGTGGGTACCTCACGAATTGAGTGAAGCAAATCAACAAACGCGCGTTGACTGCTGCGTTGCATTACTCAACCGGCACAATAATGAAGGGATTTTAAATCGAATCATTACCTGTGATGAAAAGTGGATCCTGTACGATAATCGGAAGCGCTCATCGCAATGGCTGAACCCTGCCGAACCAGCCAAACCATGCCCCAAGCGAAAATTGACTCCAAAAAAGTTACTTGTGAGCGTTTGGTGGACTAGTGCTGGTGTCGTTCACTACAGCTTTCTTAAATCTGGCCAGACGATTACGGCAGATGTCTATTGTCAGCAACTGCAAACCATGATGGAAAAGCTAGCTGCTAAACAACCGAGGCTGGTTAATCGCTCTAGGCCACTGCTGCTTCATGATAACGCTAGACCACACACTGCACAACAGACGGCTACCAAATTAGAGGAGCTTCAATTGGAATGTCTAAGACATCCACCGTACTCTCCGGACCTTGCCCCAACAGATTACCATTTTTTTCGAAATTTGGATAACTTCTTGCAAAGGAAAAAATTCAACTCCGATGGGGCAGTCCAAACCGCCTTCAAAGATTTTATTGATTCCCGTCCGAATGGTTTTTTTAGTAAAGGGATCGATGAACTACCTATGAGATGGCAAAAGTGCATAGATAGCAATGGTACATACTTTGATTAAATAAATATATTATAATAAAAAAAATCGGCTTTATGTTCCTCCCATACTAAACGCCAATTTCATATGTAAGGACCTAATATATAATATATATATATATATATAATATATATATATATATATAGTTTTGATGCCGCAGTAGGAAATCCTAACCGCCATAGCAGTTTCACGATTAAAATCGCCATATGAGGGGCGCATCATTAGTTTTTTCGTCACGTATTTTCCCAAACAAAGAATGCCTCTCGCAGAGTCATAAATCACGTGTTTGAAGAGGGTCCGACCGATACAAGATGGGAGACAGCCAATGTGCGTCTAGCTCCCTCACACTTGAGCGTGTCCCTGGCAGATTTCGGGAACGAAAACATTATCAATGAAACTGATTTTTTTATATTTTTAAATTGTGGCGTTTCCTCCAACAGACGTATCTTTAGAACTCAATGAGCTTTCAACCACCGGCAAATGACAATACTCGATATTATTTAACGTTTTAAAATTACGATAATATTACCTATATGATACTATGAACCTTCAGGGTAGTACAGGTTTGGGGTGATGTGAAAGGATTGTCCGTGTTTTTCGTAAACCAAAGTTTAAAAATTTTGTCAAGGTACGAGCAAAATGAGATGCAACTGAGCATAATACAGAGCGGATAGCATTCAATCTTATATAGATTTATGGGGCGCAGGATCCTAAAGAGCAATCTGATAATCGTCATCTGCCATTTTCTATCCACTGCTAGATGAAGGTCTCTCAAATTGCTCTGTCCATTATTAGTCGCTGCCAACTTTTTCACAGAATTTGATAATCGAACTTCAGGGTAGCCTGTCAGCCTATGTTCTAAAAACTAATGATGCAAAAAAAATTGTTCAATCTGAGGGTGTAACATTTTACATATAACAGTCAGATAGATGTTCATCAATATTTCCGCGACAGGGGAAGGGTGAGGTCTTGAATTATTAAGATGATATCTATGAACTGGCAAATCAACTTCGCCAATACCTCACTTCGCGTTTATTTAACATTTTTTAAATATTATGATGAATATTGTAACTTGTTTTTATTTATAAGAAAAATCAGAGCAATAAACGACCAGAGACAGTAAGGTAAGCCTGTGTATAACTATATAAGTAAGGTAAGATATAACCTTTCACTTCATGTTTCATTAGACCTCTTCACTACACCTGGATAAATGAGATTTTTGTCCTGAGTTTCATATATTTCTTTATTATAAACGCCCTCTAGAAAAATAAAGAAATATTCTTTTTATTTATTTTAATGTACAGAAAAATAAACATGTAATTAACATGGGTATAGATACAATAACACTTTTCATACCATACCAAACAATTTAGGATAACTTTCTACAAACGATTCCCTCGCTTGATATTCAAAACTTTTTCTGCAAATCTCAATAGACGAAATTTAGTGATATTTCAAAGTATTTATGAATTTACTTAAATCAATGGCAATAATCTGTAAGTGCACATATATGTTTGCTAATCTAGGAAGCCTTCGCAGTAGAGAATTGAAAAAGTAGTTGGCTGCAGTTTTCAAGGCATAACCTGCATATCTTCTAGTTTCGCGGGATGGAACACGCAAGCAGATAGTCAATAATTCAGTTTATTATTTTGTGAGAAAGTCAAGATCCGACACTACTCTTCTTGTCTCCAATTTTTAAAGATAGGAAAAGCGTATACGAAAGTCATATTCAGTGTTACATGATGGAATTGCGGAGCATCTAGGCCTGCCCGGAAACTAGTCCCTCGAGCGTACCAAATGGACCAATCGCGCTTGAGGCAAACCACCACCAGGCAGCATGCCAGTACCATGGTTACTCATCCTTCGCATTATTTTTTGTATTCCGCGAACCTGTACTTGCGACAATTTCGACATTCAACCAACCGTGAGTATTCTAGTCATCATATATATCCATCTCACCATTCATTCACATCCATCTGTTGTCACACACATTTACGTACCACGCATAAAATGTGCAGGGAGATCATGCTTTGACAGATGGGCATTGATCTAGCCACAAACACGCATCCTTAACTTCGTTTATACACAAACATAAATTCATACCAGAGGTAATCAAACATATGTTACAGTATGTTTTGATTGAAATTAATTTTGGAACATTCATATCATGAACACCAAAATGGAGACTCAAAACAACTGAATTAAATTCAATACCGGCTAAATGCGGTTAGATACATTTGCATTGGTATGAAAGACGATATATCAGGAGTGCTTACCTCAATGCTGTTATGTCTCTCAAGCAAACCTCATTTTTTTTTTTTATTTACTTTTTTTTTTTTTTATCGCCCAACAGGGCTTTTACAAAAAGATAGGTAGAGTATAAATTAATAGAATATATACTTTAAAAAAAAATAATAATTACATGTAAAAAATTAATGACATAAAATGGAAGAAAATACTTAAAATACAGATACAAATATATAAAGATAAATATAATATAAAGTAAAAAGCAAGTATATTACAAGAAGAAACATAAGAAAAACATAATATAATATAATAGAAATTCAAAAACAATAAAGTAATAATATTGAGTGAAAAGCAATTGCACATTTGAAAGTCATTATATAATGAAAAATTTACATAACAGTTAGTTTTCTCACTCAACTAACAATCAAAACAAATACAAATCTATTATTTAAGTCCAATTTGACAAATACTAGTAATCTTTCAATATATTTTTTAATATAGTATGTTTGAATATTATACAGTTATTGGCAAAGACGTCAAGTTGTTTTATCTGTTTGCTAGTCTAGGAAGCCTTTGCAGTGAGGAATTAAAGAAGTAGTTAGTAGCTGCAGTTTCCAGGGCAAAACCTGCATGACTTCTAGTTATGCGAGACGCAAGCAGATACGTTCTAGTAGTTGAGGACAGTCGATAGTACTGTGGCGGTCAAAGACGCGTGCATATACACAAGTAAGGAGGTACCGAGTATATCAGCACCTAAACACGAAAGGCCGTCGCTCTCGGTACAACGTTCGAAATCAGAATGCTGAATTCGGGAAAGAAAGACAATGGTAGCGAGGGCAACGAACGAGGACAAAGTCGAGAATTGCTAGAGGGCATGAAGAGCGGATGAACTCACATTGCTGACCAGATTAAATATTACCCACACGAGCAGCCGAGTAAGGCGAAGTCAAAATACACCGAGTCCTTTGTCCACAACAACTATAAAAACGGTAGTCTCCAGAGCAGACTATCTCACTTCCCCAGTGAACGGCTCGTATAGCGGAAGCCCTCACCGTCATACCTTCGAACGTCACACTTTCACTTGTAACCTTTGTACCTACTGAATTCTTTATAACTTTTACTTTTGCAATTCAGTGAATTCTGTAAAACCATCGTGGCTGTACATCATCAACACCGCTTCAACTCATCCTAGACAGGAGGGCTCATCCACCTCCACATTGGTGACCCCCGACGTGAGTCGGGATCCACAGTACCATTTATTAATCTGTGTAAAAAAGTAACCCATAAAAACCAAGTTTTTATTATACTCCCTTTCTTTGTAAAATATAACAACAATTAAAGATGAATTAAAACATGTAACATAACACTAAACTTACAGTAATTAAATTTATTTCTAAAATGTCAGATGTTTTGAGCTTTGATAAAACACTTCATGCTTTGAAGATTAAATTCTAAAAACATTTGTCAGTCAATTTAGATTTTCAACATTCGTAGTGAAGTGCCTATTATGAATACCGACGGAGTAATTCAAATTTATAAAATATTCCGCGACGTAGTCGGGCCGCTATGCTAGTAATCAAACTTTTCTAATGATTCCAATTTGAAAAAACCAATAAAATTTCTAAAAATCCGAAATTGTACTATAATTATTAATTTTTTAACAAAAACTTGATATGTCTTCTTGATCGTCGCCACGAGTCTGCTTGCCAAGTTTCAACTCGATTGGATCACGGGAAAAGGGTTAAAAATTGATCTAAAGTTTTTTCACCCGGCAAGTCGGCAAGCAAGCAGACGCCACGAGTTAAAAGAAAGGTAGTAAAAAGAGAGAGTTGAAGCTTCTCATACCTGTATCTGCAAAGAGCGTCGTATTCTCAAGAATATTTGTCTTTCCGCGTAGATATCAAAAGGGTAGACAAAATATAAAAGTTACCTCCGGTTGAAAGGTGCGAGCCGATTGCCTTGACAGGAGATCCCTTATCCTCCGAGAGTCCCCAGGCTCGGGTCCTGTAATTTCTTTTCGCCTTCGGGATTAATCCTCATGAACTCTGACACATTTCTCGTTTCAAGAGAGAAAGCATAGCCGAAATTCTATATACTCTCGGATCCGTGTTTATTGTGTTATGTCAACGCTGGAAAACTCCTGCGCTGAAAATACTGAAATGTCATTGTTTTATATTAAATAGATGATTGCGTGAAAAACGATTTCAACACAATAATTTAACGCACGTTTGAGTAATGCAAAAGAATTATAATACCGCCTTGGAAAAAAATATGTACATATTTTCACGGGTCGTAGCTTTGGGGGGGCCAATAAAAAACACGACAAATTAATTAGCAATATATTAATTAATGATTTCTTATGTTATGAAATTGACAAAGTCACTGAATATTAATTAAATTAATATACTATTCTTGAAATCACTCTGTTTCGCTGTGTATTCATCGTCTATGAACACTTTATTATCGCTGGGAACACTTTATTTAAAAGTTGCTAAAACATTCCATCCAATTGTCGCACTTAGTAGTCGCATTTATTTATTTCGCCACTTGTGTAGGTACTTCGCTCACTTATCGGTAAGCGGTACTTCGCACCGATATAAATGTCAAAACAAACTCCATACGTGCAGCTGTTAGTCCCGCTTATGTACGCGAAACGCTGGTTTTTCAAACTTCCTAGATTATTCTAGTGTTGACCATAATGTTCTCGTTCTTTTCAGGCATTTCTAGATGTTCCCCGAAAGTTATAAATAATACGAGAGTGTAGTAGAAGGTGCTAGGGAAAATGTCCTTAGGTTTTCACGGCCGTTCAGAATCTTCTGTGTATAGTTTTCTGGGATTTTCTGCCGTGTATATGTGACCTCTCTGGCCAACGTTTCGGATCCCATTGCAGGGTTCATCAGCCCTGATGATGGACAGTGCCCATATTACGAGATATTTGGACAGTGCCCAACTTCTTCCGCTTGCCATTTCATTACAATATATATAATATATTTTGGTTGGTCTTCTCAAACATTTGAGTAATATATCATGTTCATATTTTGTTGTTTTTTGTGGTGTTTTTTTTTGTGGAAAATAAAAACATGTCTTCGTTTGTTTTATTTTAATCTTCTAAATATTACGCATTTTTGAAGTTATGTGCGCACCATGCAACGGAAGATTTTCACACCATGAAGTTACGACTCGTTAATCAAAATCTATGACAGCAGTTTTCCGAGTAATATTTAACCAATAACAAATTCTTAAAATTACAATATCAAGTCGTTTGAAAATTTTTGTATAAAAATTTCAGGCATTAAGTTATGCAAATTATGTTTTAATTTAATATATTCCGGACGCTATTATACAGTTTTCCTATAATAATTGTGATGAAATTCGTAATGTGTTACTAGGATAAATGAATATTGGGATGGGCTTCTTGTTTCATTTTTTATTTTTTATAAAAGCAAAATGCTATTCGTTACGCGCTACATACATTCGTAATATGTGTTTTATTTATTTTATATCTTTGGTAGAGAACTTTCATTGATGTATATTTTAGTTTCTGTTTTATACTTGAGTTGAAACATATGCTTTGTTCCAACGCAAGGTATACGATACATATTTATGCTTATCTTATTTCATGGTTTACGATGAATATTAATGTTTGCCTGTCATGTGATTCTGCTACGGTTCGTAGATGTTCTTGTCCAAGAATTGCACTCTTTGATAAACATACGTACTTACTTTTCAATGACTTTGTTTTTGTTTTTGTCCGCCATTTTATATATATAAATAAAGTGCTTTACCATGAGTCGTAGATGCAATTAAAATAGTTTTAAATTCTTAAAAGGATTACGCCTTATCAAAATGAAATTAAAAATACATACATTATGCCACTTTCACTTTTATACATTTTAAACATATTTTCTCTTACGCTCTTCATTGTAAAAGTATACGAGTATAATTAGGACATTTTCCAATATTTGATTTATTTGATAATGCCTTTTCTTATATATTTTGCGGAGGTCATCTGCCCTTGCCTTCAACACTCATACTCCAACGACCAAACCATCTCAGCAAACCTTTCTTTATTTATGTTAATTTCCATTCTCGCTCCCCCAATTAGTTCAGTTCTTTCATATAAACGTCCTTGTACAAGTGGTGGTCATCGTGGCATTACTCACACCTAATTGATATGTGTTGTTTTATATTTAAAAAAAACTATGTTAATTCCCCATTAATTCTTACACAGGTGCTACTTCCCTCACATATGTATAGAATTACCTCTATGTCACCCCCTCGGACAAAACCTTATAACAATTAAGTAATTTCCCTGCAATTCTATTTCCCGATATTCATACTCATCAATAACTATTAAAATATAA
This sequence comes from Agrypnia vestita, assembly GCA_016648135.1. Lineage (NCBI taxonomy): Eukaryota > Metazoa > Arthropoda > Insecta > Trichoptera > Phryganeidae > Agrypnia > Agrypnia vestita. Next base: position 114,512 of record JADDOH010005354.1, read on the forward strand.
ACGCAACTGAAGAATCAATCGAAAGTACGTTAATAATTGGCTACAAAATGGCAAAAAAATATATTAATTAAAAAATATTACTTTTTTATTCAATTGTTACATTTTTAAAAAATATTGATTTTAATATTTGTATAAATCTACTTTTATCTGAGTTTTTTTTCACCAACATGTTTCAGAAATTACCATTCCATCATCAGTGTGCTGTATAACTGTCAAAAATTCGAATGAAATTTCATTCGAATTTTTGACAGTTATACAGCACCCTGATGATGAAATAGTAATTTCTGAAACATGTTGGTGAAAAAAAAACTCAGATAAAAATTGATTTATACAAATATTATAATCAATTTTTTTTTAATATTACCTTTATTCACGCGTAACAAATACTTAACCTTAAGTATTTTTAAATGTTATGTAGGATTTATATATTATATCATCAGCAAGTAACCTTTTAACTTTGCACTATTGTGATTTGCCAAACCTCCGAGCTGCTTTCAAAAGAATATTTTTATAAAGCTTAGTCCTGGGCACAGAGGCCCTCGACCATTATTGAAATTTAACCCGCATAGGGAGGTAGTATTTACCCTCGATATGAGGGTATATAATTCGAAAGGAGGGATGTTATTGCCTTGAATCGTAGGCTTAATTTGCTGATGAAAGCTGGAAAAGACATGGTCAGCTACGTCTTGTTATTTTTATATTTGAGTTGTACTCAACATGTAATTATGTGAAAGACAGCGTTATTATGCATTCTCAAAAAATAACTTGATTATCTTTTTTACAATGCGCTGAGTCTGGTTTTTTTTTATTTTTTCCACAGTTAAAAGAGTTAGTATTTTTACTCCCTTTATATTAACTCGTGGCGTCTGCTTGCTTGCCGTCAACAAAAACTTTGGATCGATTTTTGACCCTTTTCCCGTTATCTAATCGAGCTGAAACTTGGCAAGCAGACTCGTGGCGACGATCAAAAGGATCTATAAAATTTTCGTTAAAAAAAATTAATAATTGTAGTATAATTTCGGATTTTTAGAAATCTTATTGTTTTTTTTTTTCAAATTAGAATCATTAGAAAAGTTTGATTAGCAACGGCGCGGCGGCCCGATAACTTCGCGAAATATTTTCTAAATTTGAATTACTCCGTCGGTATAATAGGTACATCAATACGAATTTAGAAAATTTACAAAACAATTGGTTCACAGATGACAGCAAAATTGGGTTTTTTGGGAAAAAAATCAAATAATAATTTATTTCTTTTAGATTTCTGTTTAGTTTTGAAGAATTCGACATTATTCAAATGTGATTCTGACTAAATCATTTGACGCTGGAAATTCATAAGGTACGATATTGATGATAATTGAATCTATCAAAATCTTGACATCTCAAAACATCTGACATTTTAGAAATATATTAAATTTCTGTGTGTTAAAGTTTAGTGTTATGTTATATGTTTTAATTCGTCTTTAATTATTGTTATATTTTACAAAGAAAGGGAGTATAGTAAAAACTTGTTTTTTATGGGTTACTTTTTATTACTCCCTTTCTTTTAACTTGTAGCGTCTGCTTGTCTGCTTATCGGCTTGTCGGCTTGTCTGCTTGTCTGTCGAAAAAACTTTGGATCGATTTTGAACCCTCTTCCCCCTTCAGCTCGCTTGGATTTGCAGGCAGGACGCAGTTTCAACTTTGCAGGCAGACTTGTGGCGACGATAAAAATGATCTAACAAATTTTTGTTTAAAACAATTTAATAATTATAGAATAATTTTGAATTTTTCGAAATTCTAACGATTTATATATTGTTTAATTTTGGAGCACGACGCATGGATTAGACGTGAAACCTGTTTCAATGAGAAAGGGAGTATAATTAAAACTTGGATTTTATGGGTTAGTTTTTTAAAACTTGATAGTGGAGTACCACTTTACAATTCTAGAGTTGTTTTCTGTTGGACAATATTTGATGACACGTTTTTCGTCATTGATGTACAGAATAAAATATTGCATATTATATTGCAATTTGTACGTATTTTAATCTAATATAGATTTGAGAGTTTTAGGTTTTGAAGATACCTTCACTAAACCTCCTACAAGCGATTCAGTAATTTCAAGTCTGTCGACTGATGAAAAAGGTAAAAAAAGGTAAAGTTAAAAAAGCAACGGGAGAATTGAGAAAAGGGTGAGGTATTCTATGTTACTAGATGAAGTCGACGAGACACATCTTATAACATTAAATATCTGTACCTATTCCATTGATGACGCAGAGATACAAATATTTCACGATTCTAGTACGAGGTGGCCATTAAATGAGGAAAAACTTTATTAGAGTACGATTGAAAATTTTAAAAAATACTTCCCCAATACATCTTTCAAATAATTCATGAATCTTATTAAATTCTTCCAATATAATCAATATATATTATAGATGTCTCACAGAGACGAAACTGTATTTTTATGGAAAAGTAGGTATAGAAGTCTTTGTGTGTACATAGGGCTTACGACCTATGGTAAGGCTGGCCTAAGTGATCACTTTACACAATATAACGTTCGCCATTTTCACCCATGATAGAAAAATACCATGTCTACTAATTTTTGGAAGTTGTATATATTTAAATTATACGCCACGTTTCACATATGAGTTGTAAAGCTTTTTCATTCCCCTCAAATGACCACAGATGTCGCTATTGAGACATCTTTATCTGTGAGATATCTATTATATACATTGATTGATTAATTATGTCCCTGTGACAAAATCCATACTGTTCTGAAAAATTTGGTCATACTCAAAATATTCTTCTTACAACTCATATCTAATACCTCCATCCATATTTAACTATTTTAAGAAATTATTATCCTTCGAAATTATGGAAATTTTCTATGAATTATTTACGCAATAAAAATTCCTAACTTCCTACAATTGTCATAAGGGTTGTTGAGTAATCTGGAAAAACGGCGAAACGGCGAAACCGTAAAGTAAATGGGTGGCCAAAGGAATTGTCGTTCTTACCAAAGGACATCAAAGTGCTTTTATTTCCAAACGGTAAGTGTCTCGGCAATTGGCAGTATAATAGGATGAAGGAAGATGGCAAGTAAAGAAAATGCACTCGCAGCTGTGTGTAACAAATAAAAAATGGGGATATAAAACTCGGGTTACGTAATAAACTTAATTTACATGGAGCGTCACGTAGAGGATATCACTAAAGAAATAAAATAGGTGGCACAAGGAAGTCAAAATAGGAGGAGATACCAAAATACCCATTAACTAAAATAAATCTGATATATGAGGCATATATCAAGAGTCAAATTGTGTATATGTTGCAGCCATCTGGTTAAATTAGCCAGGTATAGACGTACCACTATGACTTGGCGTACGAGGGAGGGCGTCCCTGTCGCGTAACAGAAGTTGCCAGGATGTAAATTTATTACACAATACATAATGTACAGAATGTCCGGTGACCAGTGTCGTAGCTTTTAACAGAAATTTGGTCAGGCAGCACTAAAGAAACCAAGCAATAATGGCGGCCGTTCTATCTGTCAAACTGTCAGATGGTAATATCGGTCCACTATTTGCCTTTTCAGCTTTGGAATCATTGGCAATTGTTCTTGCACCATCCCGGATTGTTTTGGATATTTTGGACATAATAATTCAGTGTATATTGGTAATCAAGATGTCACAGCTCCCGAAATTGAACTGAATGACAGGGCGAGGTGTTTCCGCCGGGTGCGGGTGGGGCGGGTTTTAGTTCCAAATTCGCCGCACGCCAATTTACGCTGGGCAAGCAATAATTGGACGCCTAGGCCGTGCATCAATTAAACGCCGGCATCTAATTAAATGGCTGAAGGACAACTAGCCAAGTCATTGAGCGCAACGCTTAACCACATGGCTGAACGTCGTGAAGTCATTTGGTTAAATTGGATATTGATGTATTTGTGATGTTTGGTTAGGTTAGGTTAGGTAAGTTAAGTTGGATTTGAATCACTTGGCTATCTTGGTCAGTCATTTTCAAAGGGCTGACTTTCAATATGCCAAGTTTTTAAACCTTGAGTGATTCTAGTTCAATTAACTATCGACCGAAGCATCCAATTGGATGCCGGCGTTTAATGAACGGCCTAGGCATCCAATTACCTGGCTAATTTAACCAGATGGCTGCGTCATATACATGATATTATAATAGCGGGTATCGTGAGGTACGTATGCCACAGCGAAGAAACTCGAGCGTGCGATCGGAAATGAGCACTCTCTTCTCTAGCTTCGGCTGCATCTACAAGACCCGCTTCAATGTTCTACCATAACTCCACGCGATTAATCACACAACTTTTATGCTCTTACGAGCTAATAGAAAAACTATTGAAGCACTTACGTGCTTCAATAGTTTTTCTATTAGCTCACGAAGCAGCGAAGAAGTGATACTGACATTGGCACTTCGAAGTAATTCGGAAAAAAACTAACCCATAAAAATCAAGTCTTTATTATACTTCCTTTCTCATTTGTATTGTTTCCAATTTGATATTCTATCAATATATACCTCTCGCTTTAAGTTCATGTGGAAAATCTATTCCATGTATATTATTATCCTTAAAACTTATAGAATATTGAAAACGTAATAATCGGTATAGGGAGACACGGCGCCGGCAAAACCGTCTGTTCGGACCCATGGCTCGAGTCAGACTAGTTAAAACAGGTTTCGCGCCTTCTCCACGCGTCGGGATCCTTTCTCATTTATATGGTTTCCAATTTGAAAAAACTATTAAAATTTCGAAAAATCGAAAATAATACTATAATTAAATCTTTTAAACGAAATTTTCATCATCGTTTTACCAAGAGTCTGCCTGAATTGTTTTAGCTCGATTGGATCACGGGAAAAGGGTTAAAATTCGATCCAAAGTTTTTTCGGCAGACGAGCAGACGCTACGAGTTAAAAGAAAGGGAGTAATTTTCAAATAAATCACGAATACCAGGCGATTCTATCGCCAGTGAAAGATTAATTCAATGCTTACAGCTTCCGTAATACGTTTAATTATGGGTAGACTTCAAAGTGCTGAAAATGATTTACAATTGGAAGAACTTAACTCCGACTGAACCACTATAACAAGTTACAAGTAAATGTCACAATAAGTATCGAAACTTTAGAACTTATTCACAAGTTTGATAATGATGAAATAAAATACAGGGACATGAATTCCACAAAACACATTAAAATCATCTACACTGCTCAAGAACAGCTGAAAACTAGCTAGTGCCAATGCAGCTAGAATAAAAACATATTAAATTATATAAGTACTCACCACAAGGGACAAAACAAAAACAGTGATGAGTCTTATTAAATTAACAACTTCGTATATTGTCGCACAATGAGTTAATAAAACTATCTTTCATAGTACCTTTATTAACTAACAGTTATAAAGCGAGAATTATCCCCGTCTATTGGGAGAAATGTCGGACAAGTTTGTGAAGAAAATGTTGCGGAAAATTTATGGACCCGTCCGGGATGGGTAAGTTTGGAGAATAAAGTACAATGGAGTATATAACATTCATCAGACTCTCCATCTATGTACATGAAACTTCAGGATCTCAGACCGGCGGATAATGTATACAGTATGCAGACAGCGCAGATCTCAAACAAAATCAATGAACTCCCAGTTGCTAGGAAAAGTGAAAGACCCCATCACATTGGTGCATGATTGTCAAACCGACCTAGGTAAAATCTTAACAGGTGTAGAGTCCATTCACTTTAGGTAAGCCTTTTGCATTAGGGTGAGTAACAGTCCGTTTACAAAATCTCGTAACATTATTTTTTTGAGTAAATGATAGACGCAAAAAATTCAAATTCTAAATAATAAATGTTTGAATTCTCATTTATTTGACCTGAAAGCGATTTCTCCTTTCCTAATTTAAAAATATTCGTGATTTTGTAGTCACCGTATCTTTAAGCGAAAAATATTAAACAAAGAAACGACCGCTCCGTTCGCCGGTCAGAGTGGTACTGGAGCGGCCAATGAAGTGGGTTTAAAAACGAATACAATTTCACAATTTATGTGTTACAGAGTATTACTCACACTAATGCAAAAGGCTTACCAAAAGTGAATGGATTCTACATAGTACCTACTGAGATGTATCTTAACTAAATACCATGTGTCATTCCGTGTTTTCTCTTTATTTTTTTTATTTTTTTTTTCTTTCTTTTTTTTCTTTCTTAATTTTTCATTCTTGGCACAAGGGAGACTAATATTTTTCAGAATATTTTGAGTTTGTCCAAATTTTTCATAACACAGTACTGGATTTTTGTCACAGGGACATTATTAATCCAGATATTTATATTATAGATATCTCAGAGACGAAATTATATTTTTAATGTGTAAGTAGATAAGGAAGTCTTTGGGTATTCATAAGGTTTCCAACCTATCGTACGGCTGGCGTGGTGAACCTTACACTTTACACAGTGTAACGTTCACCATTTCAACCCATGATAGAATACCACGTCTATAAAATTTTTGGAAGTTGTATATGTATATTTAAATTTTACAACATGTTTCGTATATGTGTTGTAATAATCCACAGCGCGACTGGCATCCAAAGCTTTTCCTTTCCCCTTAAATAACCATAGATGTCACTAATTAGATTTTTTTTTATGATTTTAATTTTTTAGGAATATCATTTTTATAATAACTGTCTTCTCTATTGACGCCCTCGAAAGTCCGCCCTCTACCTCCGCGGATAAAAGTCATCCTCCTGATGACGTTGAATAAGAATTCAACGAAACGTCGAGAATCGTTTCTCGAAAAAACATACGGTTCGTATAAAATATCCGCAACCAGTTACAGTTAAATTGAATCGATTTATCTCATTTGTGTTTGATGGGTTTTTAAATGGTACAGGTTTGTCTTTATAATTTTACATTAAGAGAAAACCACAGCCAATTTTGACGTGAAAATCGGTCAATATTCATTACCTTCGGGACAACCCGCTGTTCACAAGGTATAAAAAAAATTGGATTTTTTTTTAAATTTAAATTGATCGTTTTTCTTCAACTACGTGAATGATTTATACCACGTCTCGCGCGTTCAAAAGAGCCACAATGCGCCTAGTGTAACAAGTTTGAAAACGATTTTCGATTTATATTAAGTTTATAGTTAACTGGATAAGACCGGGAGAGATTTTCACAAAAGAGTAGTTAAGGAAGAAGGCAAGCTCCCTTGCGGCGGCCCTCGGGCTGAATATTCTCTTCAGGCAGCCAACAATGAGGACGCCAAGCGGAAAATAGGACTCGAGGTGCTGCTCAATAGTGCACAGCCCCTAGACATTATTCTCCGAAGCGCTTTCACGAAACGCGACGCCGCACAGCGGTGACGTAGCTGTATAGCCGCGTGCGTCTAAGGCCGGTCGCACTTTGGATACGAATTATTACGTACGTATTATCGAATTATCGTACGATTATTTTCGTACGTATTGAGCGCGCACATTGATTGCGTCTTGCGTTGGTCACGATCAGTTACTTTTCGCATTTCTGCAATAACGTTTGTGCCAAATGAATAATCTGTACCTTCTGGAAAACTTCTTACTCGTAGGCTGCTACGGCGTCGTCGGCATCGTAGAACCAAATGGGTGAACGAAATATAGTATACTAGAAGGAATGAATTTAGTAAATTCCATCATATTATGGCAGACTTAAATAATGACAAATTTCATGAGTATCCATCTAATAGATTCACAAATGCTGGGGAGAATCGAATTGCAACAAGAGCTCATAACATCGGAGAAATATTAAAAAGATTTTTTGTTCGAAGTACATAATTATACCTCACCTTCATTTAACCAAATTATTTAACTTAGGTATTTTTAGTTCTTTAGAGATTCTCCGCCGTGATCTGCGCTGATGGTCACGCAGTCGAATCGCTTTGGTCCCACAAACATTTGTGGTCATGTATCAAATTGACAAAATTTTCAATATCCATCACACGAAATCGCAAAAATTTCCGAACAAATCCGGATCGTGTCGGACATCGCATCTGTACATGCGTACACGCACTACTAAATCATGTACAGTGTGCGATTACTTCTAAGGTCAGAAATGTACTTGCGTATTCGTACGTATACGTACCTACTACTCAATTTCGTGCGAAAACGCATCCAGTGTGCGGCCGGCGTAACATAATAGATGACTCGATGTAATGTTCAAACGTAAATCAGGATATTCTCCGCCCACATCCAGTTGTGACGTAATGTTTCTCCATTTGTCACAATTTCCTTCCCGCTGTGACCAGAACACCGAACTCGCGAAGATTTAGAAGTTCTCGGGCAGATATGAAAAATGGTACACACAACCTTTTTATTACACTTTTAATATTAAAAATGATTTCTTGTATTTTTTGCGCATGATTTATCGTAATGCCGAGTAGATATGAATAAAATAAACAAAAATGGATTGTTTTCGGATTTTTTTGCGTTACATTAATCATATCTCCCATGCATAGAATACGTTTAAATGTTAATAAATTATGCCAAATAAATAAAATGGATTTATGATATCTAACTAACAAACTTACCTTCATGCCGTTTTCTGCAGGGGTAGGCAGATAGGATTGAACGCCACACTCTTCTATCTTGGCACACCACTTTTGCTTCGGCCACATTCATACATCTTCTCATACAAGTTCTACAGTTGTTGAGGCTTTTAACAGGGCCATTCTCTAATACTTGTAGTATCTGATCATGCCACGACTTTCGCAGACGCCCTCTATTCCTGTTGCCTTCAACACTCGTATATTTTCTTAACCATCCTTTCCTCGTTCATACGTTCCACACGACCAAACCATCCCAGCACTCCTTTCTTTATTCTATCTACCACACTGCAGCCAGCATTACATTCACTTTATTTATAAAAGAGTAAAAAATTCAGATATTAATAAATAATGTAACGCTGATGTTAGTATAGTTAATCGAATTAAAAAAAGGTCGCATTAATGAAGAAACAATGATAAGAGAGATATAGGACACAAGTTTTGACGGCGCTAGAAAGAGAGGGTGACGGAGGAAGACATGGCATTACCATATTAACCAGATACTAGAGGATAGTTCTATTGAGAGCCTCAAAAATCGTGGAGCTTGCATGCGAAGCCAAATTGGGATGAATACCATCAGTTGTATGTAATACAGAAGTGTAGCGCTCTATCCGCTATGCCTACCCCCGAGTGATAATGTCGTGGTCTTAAGTATATAAATAAAATTAAAATCATAACCTCCTAGGCGAGGAACTGAACTCTGGGATACTAATCACTATACTACCGAGGAATCTAGCAGCTAAACAGTTTAATTTCATATTTAGCTCTTCTTCAATGTCTTCTTATAAAGTTCAACTATATATTTTAAATAAAATTGAACAAGTGTATTAAATTTTATGATAAGAAAATATTTTATTTCTTTTCAAATTTTTAACACTACAATAGGACAAGAAGTCCAAATACTGTAGCGAAAGTGATCACATAAAACAGGCTTGAAAAAATCACGCAGTCGTATTAAGACCACACCAAGAATCCAACCCGAAACCACCGGTATGAGAATCCAGTGGTGTGAAAAAATGATACCATAATATTATTTATGTACCTGCTTTACAATTTGGTGCTACAGTGTATTAAAGGTAGTAGCTAAGATGTCAGATCACTGGCTTAGCATCTAGAAAGTATTGGGATGGACACTCGGCGGATAATTTTTTTTATGGTTTCCTAGGGGCTTACCAGTGTGGCGAGCCAGACCTGCCTGGACTCTAGCCCCTCGAGCGTCCCAAACGGACCAATCGCGCTCGAGGGACATTGCCCAACGTGAAGCCCGCGGCGCCGGCAAAGTACCAACCTTTCCCTCACTGCCCGCCATCCGCGTTGCCACGCTCAAACTCGCGCTCCGTATATTGTTGTCTAACGCATTCTCAAACATGTAAAGTATTTGTGACTTCAATAAACCATCGAGTTAATTGTGAGAACATTATTCTTATTCGTCCTGTATCGCATCCCACTTCATCTTACATACACCTTCACGCACATTCACATGCCTTCAGAGTTCACTCGACATGCATCAGAATGATTGGGCATTTTGGCAGAGGTGCACAATCACACTGATTCCTTCGCGAATACACGCTCACATTATCATCCAATCATGTTCGCCACTCTGGTGACACAGATTTGTTTTATGATTTCATACAACCCATCTGCTATTATGCAACCCATGATGCAAATCAAATACATAGTGCTAGTAGGAATGTACAATAAAATTTTGACAAGCTATTGTCAAATTAAAGACGAGCCGGTATTACAGGCAAATAAAAATTGACCATTTTATTATATAAAAAGAAATAAGGTATATTATTGGATTCAAACTTTCTCTGTTATCTATTCAGTTACCTAATTTTCTCTTTAGAATTAGATAGTTGTTCCCTTAGACCTTTGGCCGTATGGCTGGAAATACACAGAGCAGGAAATTTTGGGCGACCAAATTTAGATTTCGTTTCAGGGGTGACATAATCAGGTTAACCCTTCGGGTAGGCTCGTATTCTATTATCACGTACAATTTTACCGTTTTTAAGATAACATTGCCCCTAGAATTACCCCTAGGATTTGTCAGAGAGATGAATCAAAAGTTTTCTTACTGAGATTCTTTGAATATTAATATTTTTTTATTTAAAATATAATAGAAACCTGAAAAGGTTAGGTTAGGTGAGGTTAACATTTTTTCTAGGAATATAATAATAGTATACTTTAGATACAAAATTATTTTTTATAATTGGCCGAGTTTTAGCATTTTTGTCACATCTGTGGCAATTGAATTTGTCAGTAGTCAGTTTGATCTGTTGTGGTAGGTCATTGTATAGTTTTAATCCATTGCAAATTAGTCGTGATTGTCTTGTTTTTGTTTTGATTACAATCGTTCCCGGCATTTTTGAATCCACTACAGAAAATATGTCTACCTATTTCCACTAACTACTCATTGTTGTTCGTATGAACCCACCATTTATGTCCTTCTTCTGTCCACTTATCTCTCACATACCCCATTTATTTTCCAAAATACCATTCCTGCTTTGTATCGCTCATTTTCCTTCTCCAAGTCTCCAATATGGACCACGCTAACCTTTGTGATCATATAATCAACACAAAATACACTATTATTAAACTCGTTCTATGAAAATATGACTCTTGGGATGCGCCAACAAAAATGACCTCGCTACTTTCGTTGAAAATTTTTGCCTTATTGAAGAACTCAGCATACAAAGATACGTGAAAAACGAGGATCTATCAGATTTTAGCATCGGCATAAACAATAAATAGAGATGATATGTGTTTAAGATTATATTATGTGTGTGATTAATACGACGAGGCCCAATTCTTTGCCCTGTGGTACTCCATAAATTGTTGATATCTGAGAAATATATTTTAATAAGTTTTTATTATTACCAGACACCTGCCAGTAGTATTAACAACGGTGAAAAAAGTCTTGTCTAGCTAATTACGAGCACGGATCCCTTCAAGTCAATTTTAATGTTTTTCAAAAACTTATTTAGACGGCATTTTTTTGTCTTTTTCTCAATTCTCTGAAAATATAATAATAAATAGCTAAATATTTTGAAAATACAAAATGTTAAAGAAATAACATTTAATTTGTGGCATTGCCTTTTATATTAAAAGATACACTCGTGGTTCTATAATAACGCTTGTCAACAAATCAAAACTTTTTTCAGGTAACATTCATGAAAATAGGTGTCTAAAAATTATTTTGTGGTCCTAAATTAGAAAAAATTTGCTCAATACTTTAATGCGTACAGTTTTTTTGTTACCGGAGTTGGTGGTCGGAAAAACAAAGAAGATGACATATTTTAACAATCGATTGTTTGTTTAAGATAAATATGTAAAATATGTTATGTTATATTATATTATGTTATGTTATATTTTCTGGAAAAAATTCAAATACGAGTGCAAAAAAGCATTTTTAAGAATATGCGAAATCATAGAAGTTCATGGGCTTTTAAGAGTTCATCTGTGAAGGTTTTATAGTTTTCATCTTTCTTGTTACCTAGAAATTCCTTCACTACGCCTACAAAATAGTTCAAAGCTGCCAAATCTTCGTTATTTAATTTTTCTTGAATAGGAATATCACTGATTGACTATGAGGTATAAATATACTTCAACTTTACTATTTTGCTTTTTTTTAATACCCTTCTATTTTAGTGATACAGAAAAAGCAATCACTTACATGGTCTGTACGTTCTCTCTACACTATAGGAACAGAAAACGACATAGAAATTTTTCGTGACAAATGAATCTAGAATTCAAATGAAGTACGCTATTCTCGAAGAAAATACAAATGACTAGAAATATGGAGATACAGGTCGAACATTCGTGAAACCATCATTTTTGTATAAAAGCAATGCAAGGGCGCGCGAGCCAGTTATTTCTGACAATGGGCTTACGCCACATAAAGGCAAACTGTGCGATTTGATAAGAGACGAAAAACAAGCGACAAATAGAGTCTTGTTTTTGAACGACCTAGCGACAGTCAAAAGTTTTACAAACATTCTTGGCAACGTGAAGTAATACGAACCTGTGTGAAATATTCTAGTGACAATTAGTGTGAACTAAAAAACGGTGCTCTATTTAAATTGTGTGTAATAAATAAAGGTTTTAATTGTTTTATGAGTTTCATTTGCCTCCCACAGTCATGATCCCGTGAAAATGTAAAAGGTAAGCTATCTAAAATAATCTGTGACTCTAAAATAAATCATCCACATGTATAAAACACTTATCCACTGGATTTTGTACGTTACACGATATGTAAACAAACTTAACTTTAGAAAAACATAAAAGTGTCCGTAATACGTTGGAAGCACCCCTCTACATCTCATGGTAATTCTTACTACATTGTCTAAAGCCAGGAATAAAATAATCCCGTGATACAAGGAACAAACAGCTCCTCGAAAAAGAGACGTGCCAGGCCTTTTCTTTAAAAAAGTGTTTTATGAACTACTTAAAAGAAAATGTCATAAAAATCATATAAAAATGTTAATAATATCACCACAATATCATTTTGCCCAAATTGCAAAAAAACATTACCTATATAAGTTATTTTTCTCATTTTTTTAACCGAGAGAAAAAGCTCTTCTCTCTTTGAGAAAAAGATATGATAATAATGATTTTCTGAAAAAGAAGTACATCTTAATTCTTTTCAGCGAAATGTTAAAAGCATATCAAAGTTGACAAATTGTGATCAAAGTTGATTCGCAAAAAATTTAAAACCAGATATTTTCTGTAGATTTCCGTGAGGACTTTAATAGCCACTTATTTTTGCAAACTTTCAACAATACGAAAAAAATATAAGAGATAATATTCGTATCTTGTGAGCGAAATTCTGAAATTCCTCGAACAATACTTTCTTCACTGTATATATTTATCGATGGATAATATTTTTGTTCGAAACTTATATTCTATATTGATATTGAGTGCAAGCCCTTGGCCTTCGTCAACTGGTAAATTGATAACTTAGCACACAGTGGATCGGCCTGGATACCAGTTGCAACTAGCTCTAAAAAGACTGTGCTAAAAAATACCTTCGGGAACGGTGGTGTAACACAGCGTTACCTGATTAAAAATCGGTATAGTTTTTAATATGTGATAAAATATACATATATACGATACAGATAAGACTTTTTAAAGGTCCTTTTATATAATTATGTAAGATAAACATACACATTTGCATTATTTTAGTAAATTATCATAAAATCATGGCATATCGAATTTACGTGCACTCACGCTGACGTATCATAACCAACAGAATTCAACGACGCGGTCGCTAGGTCGCCTCAGTCGCCTGCAGTCCGTCTTTGTCTAACAAGTGTTAAGCGAATCTACCGTACTCTTTCGATATTGTTTTCGCTTTCACCGAAACCCAAGCAACCGCCATCTCTGTCCTACGTGAAATATGTGATATTTTCGGGCTCTTTCTTGCTCGATTTAACTGCGATGTGCAATATTCTCCTCTCTTTTACACACTGACCTTAAATACGAGAGTGATAGATAAATATTTTTTAATTAAAAAATCCGTACATTCGTAACAGTTTAATTTAGTCATTTTGGTGTGAAAATGTCTATTTGATGATTACAAAAATGTGACGTTTTATTTTTCGTAAATAAGGTAGATATTTCATATTTTCTATGACATGTAGACCTACGTTACATCACCGACACACAGGAGCTAGTAGAGACTAGAGAAAAGAATACCACCTGACGCCTTGTGAGCCAGGGTATGCGCCTTAGTGGTTAAACTACAACTAATTATGTTCCGACGATGTGTACAGACTTCAGAGATTTTTAGTGATCCAAATTCCATGCTATTAACCTTCGCTAACTGTTAATAGTTAAAATTATTGAAGGCGTTGAAGCAAAGCAGACAAAATCAGGGTTAAACAAACATTAAGAACTTCCAAGATTCAGACACTGAGGATGGCAGCATGCAAGACTCTGAGGAATCGCGTGAGATCAATGTACAATATTAATTGTACGATTGAGTAGACAGTGAAGGATAGCTGGTATGATTATGTTCAGAGAATGAACAGCACCAAACTTTCTTATATTGCACTACGCACGGAACACGCCCTCGTGGAAGACCTCCCAATAAGATGGAACGACATCTGGGAATTTACCTCATAGGAGGCCCTATCCTCTGGAGAACAGACCACACAGGTCTATCAAAAGAAAGAAGAAAATCTGTCTGGATACCCAGCAGAGAATCCTGCAGCCATACCAGTACTTACGGAGGAGAGTAACCTGCAGAAGATCTGCGTGGAAGTAGGCAGAGGATTCCGGGGTCGCTAGCAATTAGCCAGATAATAGCCTCTCTGGTAACTTATGAGCAAGAAGTATCATGAGAACTGCTCCAGATGGGACGAGTAGAGTTCTGATCGCTCTGAACCCAGCCGACTGAAATCAATTTCGAATTCAACTCATACACAAAAAGCGAGTGTTATCATAAAATCCCTCCTCTATCACATCGAAGATGAATACAAGTTCTTTGTTTTCTTTATAAAATCTTGAACAACTTGGTTGACTCACCCTATTTATTAGAGTAAATAGGTTTAAGCTGTCCTACATACTCAACGCGTTCAATTAATTTATTTTACCCAAGTTTTGGTAGGACTAAATACTTAAAAAACTGCTTTGTAACTCGTTCCACTTCAAAATACAATCCGTTAAATTCTACAAACAACCTAGACATTAAAATGAAGCTCCGTCATCTCATTTATGATTATTGAAATAAATGTAATACTTCTTTCATTGAATCCCATTCCCTCCCTCTTCCCACCCTTCCCATTTTATGCATTATCATAATTGAAATCTTTGAAATGATTACCTATCATAATTAAAACTTTAATAAATATTCTTCTTCATTTTTTTACTTAGTTTTTTTTTACCAGCTTCGAGAAAACTTCACTGGTGATGCGAAATGAATATTTTTTCAACAATTCCCAGATTACACTCATTAGGGAATGAATATGCAGAGGCGGCTGACATTTTTGCTGATAGTATAACTGTGTATAGGACAAAGCTGATATAATTTTTTATATCCTAACGAAATGGAAATGGACAATAAATTTTTCTGTATTATTATTTTAGCTTTAACTATTATTATTTGTACCTTTAACTGTATTATTATTTTATCTGTCTTATGTTTTTCTGTATTATTATTTTACCTTTTAACTATTATTATTGTACCTTTTAACTGTATTATTATTTTATCTGTCTTATGTTATTTTTTAAAATTTTTATTCTGTATATTTGTAAAAGCCCATAAGGGCGTTAAATAAATAAATAAATTTTTATTAATCAATTAGAAAAGACATACAGAAAAAATCTAATTAACGAAAAAATATTTTAAATGCCGCCGGGCCTCGAACCACGGACCTCCAATTCTAACCGGGAACGGCGCGTTATCCAATTTCGCCACGGCACTCTGGTAAGTTAACAAAAAATTTTCAACCTTATATATAGTCTCTTTTTAATTGATTAACATTTCTATTCCATTTTTAAAGCAATCCATTATTCCATTTTTAAATCGCCATTCCCGGTTAGAATTGGAGGTCCGTGGTTCGAGTCCCGGCGGCATTTAAAATATTTTTTCGTTAATTTGATTTTTTCTGTATCTTTTTTCTAATTGATTAATAAAAATTGTTTAATAATTCACAGAACTTTGTTCTGAAATTGCAACTTCACAATTAGAATGTGTTTCTGTTAATATAATATGAATATTTTTTCGATATTATATAATTTTTTTATTACATGTTACTGTATCTTCAAGTTTGTGTTTACTGGAGTATTATGCCTGTTGTTACGACCTTTCGGGCCGACGTTTCGGATCCCATTGCAGGTTCCATCATCAGGGCTGATGTGTTGTCTTGAATGTTGGTGTTGTGGTTAAATATCGGCTTGCAATATCGTGCCGAAGTCATGATGTGTTGTATTGTGTTGTGTGGATGATTCATCTGTTGTCTGATCACTATCTCTGCGGAGTCTGCGACGAGAATGACTTTGAAGCGCCAGATACCAAGATGTTTTTAATCTGAGACCATCATCTCTATTAATATTTATCGGGTGCTTGTAGATTTCTAGTGCTTCCTTGATAAGACGCGTATGGTGACTCTTAGGCTTTCTAAGGATTTTCGGTTCGAATGAAAAATGATGGCCGGTATCCAGAAAATGCTCAGCCAGTGTTGCAAGCCGATACTTAACCACAATACCAACATTCACAACAACACATCAGCCCTGATGATGGACCCTGCAATGGGATCCGAAACTTCGGCCCGGAAGGTCGTAACAACACGGCATAATACCCCAGTAAACACAAACTTCAAGATTCTGAGTGGCCGTGAAAACCTAAGAACATTCTTATTGTACTGTATGTTTCCCAAAATAAAATAAGATAAAATAAATAAATATGCGAAATGCACTCATATTAGTGCATTTCGCTATCGTTTATGTTATCCGATATAATATGTACCCTCCCCTAACTGCCAAAGTTAAAGCGAGTGAAGATGCAGTCGTTCTTAATTGAGAGCAGTCTTATGTGGGGGAATAGATTACAATAGGCGTTTCCTAACTGCTCTACACTGGGCCGACTACTTTATCTTCAACGACTGAAATATCCAAACACGTGACGTACTCCAGCTCGCTCCGTAATTAATCTCCAAATCACTTTATAACGATTCAGCGACTTCACTATTTACACAATCCCTCGCTGGGTAGGCGCTGCGTCACAATAGATCATCCCCCTCCCAGCAGCCCCGAGGCATCACAAATTGTTTCGGGTTGTCGGATTTTGTGATATTACTATAAATTCAAATAAAATCCGCATTAACTTAATACTCCAGCGAATTGTAAATACAAGTCGGCAATTTTAATATATTTTTTTATATTATATCTTCATGATCCATGACATAACTGCCTGACTTTCCTGACGGCTCAGAATTTCCCTCTCTGAATTTTCACCTCACCGGTCACTACCAGCTTCTCCGGCTTTTTATATTCTCTGCGGGAAATATGTCAGAAAAATTATAGAGCATTATCTAATATATAATGTCTTCGTAGACAGTTCATCTCATTCGTATATACGACGTTTAATATTAGATAAAAAATTAATGTCGGGATGGATGTAAAATATATGTAGTATTTTAACCAGTCGTATGCCGGCCGTACGTAACGCGGAATGTGCCCTGTCTGCCGCGCTATTTCGTGCATGATTGCTGCATTTTAGACACTTTTTTGTGATGGTTATAGACTTTAATAATTTATTAAAGGAAACACATACTTAATGTGAAGTTGTTATTCTATAACAAAGCTCTGTGAATTATTAAACAATTTTTATTAATCAATTAGAAAAGACATATCGACAAGACAATCGAGCTGAAACTTTGCAAGCAGACTCGTGGCGACAATCAAGAAGATCTATCAAATTTTCGTTAAAAAAAAATAATTATAGTATAATTTTGTATTTTTAGAAAATTTAATTGATTTTTTAAAATTGTTAACCATAAAAATGTTTGATTACTACCAATAGCGGCCTGATGACGTCACGGAATATTTAAAATTTGAATTACTCCGTCAGTATATGTAATAGGTGCTTCACTACGAATTTCGAAAATTTATGACAATTGGTTCACAGATGACAGCAAAATTCACAAATATATCAAAATCTTGATTAAATTGACTGACAAATGTTTTAAGAATTTAATCTTCAAAGCATGAAGTGTCATATCAAAGCTCAAAACATCTGACATTTTAGAATTATATTAAATTCCTGTAAGTTTGGTGTTACGTTATATGTTTTAATTCGTCTTTAATTGTTGTTATATTTTACAACGAAAGGGAGTACAATAAAAACTTTTTTATGGGTTAGTTTTTTTTTGTTTTCCCATTATCTTTCGAACATTCATTACATTAGTACAGTTTATGTGGAGATTAGTCTTCGATAGAAGACTTTTGTAATTAATATCGTGTGTGTGTGTGTGTGTTGAGGACCTAAAATCAATATTAAGCACATCTCGTCGCAGTCCTCGCTATGCACACGTGCGGCGCTGTGACCTCGCAGCAGCGGACACGACCCGTGTAACACTATTTCACTGCGCTGCGTAGTTCCTTCGCGGACTTTGAGTCATCGAAATATTCACAAATTATTTAAAAACGTTAAAAAATTGTTAAACTCTTAGGGCCGATTGTTTCAAGTTGGATTTTTTTTTTATTTGTTGCCATTTTATTTTTTTACCTCTTGCAAAACTGTATTTACAGTTTAATCGCGAGGATTTGATTACAGCATAGGTACATTTGCTTAATTAATTGTTCTTTGATTATAAGAGTAGCTTGTTGGTCTTGTGGTTAGGACTCTCGCCTCGTGATCCAAAGGTCGCTGGTTCGAATCTCACTCCAGACCAGTAAGTTAATCCTATTTTCATAGCACAAGCGTTTAACTTAGTTTGGAAGTAGTAAGAATATTGATGTGACATGTATTTCGTGTTCGCATCTCTATGTTAAACATAAATATATAATATAAAACTAAACTTTTAAAACTTTTTTAAGTATTCACTTTACAATTCACAGTAGTATCTCTTTAGGGTTTTTTCTAAATTTTTTTGTCCCGTTACATTTTTTATTCTATCCGGTAGTTGTTGAATAGTTTTGGTATGACGCACTGTTTGGTTCTGTCTCCGTAATAATTGTTTGTTTTTTTTATTTCTATTTTCTTATTTGTTCTTTGTCTTGTCGTATATTCATGTTGTACTATGTTTTAAATCTCTCATTATCGTATTCTTCTAATGTCAGTTTATAATAAAGTTGTTTTTGTATCGGTAAGATTTTACACATTTTGAATAGGTTTTCTTGTTGGTTAAAGTAAGCGTTCGTTGAAAGCATAGATATTTACGAAAATGGATCGTCTGATGGGTGGAGAACGCAAAAATCTATGCTTTAAATGAACGCTTACTTTAATCCAACTTGAAACAACTGGCCCTTGTTTGGGGGGTTTTTGGTTGAGGATGGTGTATGATGTACTCGGGGAAGCTGCCTTTTAGGGTCACCACCCGCCCTGTGATGGGAAATCTTTAAAATCGTAAAATGCTTGATGATTTTATTCTCTCGATAAAACAGTTACAAGTTATACATAAGTACAATTACAAAGACAATGATAGATACTCGAAGGACCGGAGCCTCCGGCCTACGCCGGGGGTCGATGGGAGACTGACATGCCCGTATAGGGCGTTTGCCGCTTTTTATATGTTTTGCAAACAAATAAATTTCTTGAAGTCTAGCCGTATGTGTGTAGGTGTTGCTGACAGTGTATTGGCCTATATCGGGAGCTCGTGTACCCTGTTGTACCTTGATTTTGCTTACGCCGCATTCTTGCCACGTCTGTGTGTGAGTGGCCTAGATTTGTGGTTTATATACTGTAGTATTATACGTGTATCACATATCACTTCACCACTTCACAGAATACAATTTTCTGGTTCGAAAAAAATCAGTGATAATAATAAATTCAGTTAAAAAATAAAATAAAAATCCCACTGGAGGAATCTAACCTCGATCTAATAACTACGCGTGAAAACATCAAATCTTTTCTTCTTCCTGGCACTGTCCCAACTAATTGTCTAGGAAGACTGTTGGGGTCGGCTCTTCTCGTTCTCAGCCTGTATCTTCTTTAGTTCTGCCTGTTGCTTTCATCTAGGCCATTTCTCCGCAGGGAAAGAGACTGCTTAATTTCTACACGACTCTCAAATCTCTTCCCGGATCCTGGCCGGAACTGCCGACAAATTGAAATTAAAATCACAACGATTTTACTCCACCTTTGCCGACAAATTGAAGTGATTGATTCTTTTATTGTTTGAAATAAGGATTAATAAAACACGAAATCGAATTATAAATTCAGCATGACTAAAGGTTAAATTCTTCAAAATAGCAAACAAAAGGAATAAGGATTAAAACACTGAAACGAAATCACGTATTATCTGGATATAATTGATAATACGTGACCTAACTGGAATACTGAAAATGCTCTCTGACCAACTGATTCGAAAAAATGCTAAAAATGCTGCCGCTTTTCAGAGAATCTTATCTTTTATACTATCTGGACATTTATTTTTTCAAAACAAAATATAAAATTACAAATATCATGTGTGTTCCAAAAATTTCTTCATTCAAAATTTTCAATAATTAAAATATATATTGTCGAGTCTTTACTCACATAAAATAATGAAAAAAACTACAATTAAATTCAATAAATAAACAAGTAGGTACATAATATAAAAACAGTATCAATTTAGAAGACGTTTTCATTATATACAGCATTTGCCAAATTATTTGTAAAATATTGAAGTTTTATAAATTCGCTTAAGAATAAAATATTTTGGAAGAAACAAGCCATAAGTCTTTTCTTTCTCCTTTCACGATTTGTGTGATTGTATGCCAATTTAATAAAGCAGCATCGACGAAATAGCCGTAGTTTAAAATAGCATTTTCGATCAGTGGATACTCGAAGCTCAAACACTTCATAGTCCCAGCGATTCCATGAAAAGCAATCTGCGTCGATGGCCCCCACACGGCAATACCGTCGAGTGGACTCCAAACATGCAAATGCAGCGATTCAGGGATTAGCCTTCAGACGTTCCACCAGCTGTTGGGTGGGGAACTGCCAAGAGCCTCGTTGAAGCGATGGGAGTCATCGCCTCACCAACTCACTGAAGACCTTTCCAGCTCGCTCTACCTTCACCAGAAATCTCGGTACCTGCGAATGTTCTAACTACAGAACTTTTTATTGTGATATAGAAAGATTAAAGAAAAAATAATACAACAAAATAAACAGATCCATAAGAATAGATGTTTATTGTGAGACGCGTTTTGCGTAGTATGTAAAAATGCACGCGTTTTGGAAGGCGTTCAGCTGGTGGTGATAGATATCGTTTTAATTGTTTAAAATAATTTTTCGTAACTGAAGCATCACTTTGTCACCAGTTAATATCTACCCAACTTATTTTAGACGTCGTCTGTAGGTCGAAATGCTTCAGTCGCTTTAGTATTGTTTCAGCGATTGTCCATGATTGTGTTCTCATTAAACCTAAGCAATGTTAGTATGGATATTCCCAGTTCTGAAGACAAACAAATAAATGTGGGGCTTCCTTTGCGGCCTTCGGTGGTATAATCGGATTCCGCGGGCCAAGCGGGGCGGGGCGAGGGGTTGGGAGGCTGCAGCTGAAGCAATTTATGGTGCACTGATGCCAGGAGAATCAACTTCCGTCTCCACCTCTTCAAGAGGACACTCTGTTGCATTACAATAATTAATTATTGTTGTCCAACTAAATATTTACATCCATCCCATTCTTAAGTACTGAAATTATTTTCTTGCTAATCAGTGGGAAGCAATCAGCGGTAACTATATCAAACTGGCTACCTCACGGCCAGTGGTTAAAGCAATGTTTGCTGAATTGTTACAATAGATAGGTATACCTACAGTTTATTGAAGTGAACCGGAAAAGGATTAAAATTATACATTTATATGATATCATTTATAAGATATTAATATCTTAAACAAATATATGAAGGACAAATTCATTTACAAGCACAGTAATTAAATTAAATAATATGTGTACTAGTAAGTATTAATTATTAAAAAACAGCGTATAAGTCTGAACCCACGGGCTAACCAGTATACCACTTCCTTCCTGGCCTCAGCAGCAAGTGGCATTCACTTTTTTCCACCGCGATTAATCAATTATTATGTAAATTACGTATTAATTAATTACATATCTAAATACTCACATATTTAAATACTTACGTTTCTTCATTCATCTGAAGCATCTTCTTCTTTTGGTGTCATGTCAGGTCCCCCCAACGTTGACTATCACCCGAGAGAAAGCGTCCCTGTCCTGGGCAGCACGAAACAGCTCTCCAACACTTCTTATGCCCGTCCAGTCGCGTATATTGTGGAGCCAGGAAATTTGTCTCCTTCCAATACCTCTACGACCCTCTATCTTGCCTATAAGAATCAGGTGGAGCAATTCATATTTTTCTCCTCTGAGCACATGACCATGAATCTGAAGCATAACAACTTCAATATTCGTAAGGCAATCCATTCAACTTATTTCGAACACTATTCTGTACCTACTCGGTAGATCAACATAACAAAATTCTTTACCACGTCTTCGGTAAGTTTCTGTGCTGCAATTCCTTTAAATGCGATCCAAAATAAGCAACATAATCATTCGCACCTCTCTATTCTCTCGAACCTAACCTGACATGATGACATGCATCCGTACATCGACACACCTTCATAACAAACCTTCCCCCACATACAAATAGGTACTCTTTGTACACATTAAAAAATTGAGGCGTATCTTCGGATAGGTTCTAGAAAATGGATTTTGGCGCAGACGTCACAATAATGAGCTCTATACTATGTTTAAGGAGCTAAACGTCACAAAATGTATAAAACTGGGAAGACTTTGGTGGCTGGGTTATGTGGAAAGAATCACCGAGCATCAAGCATCAAAGTCCATGCTGTACTTCCTCAGATACATTTCAGCCTTGGAGCTTCTGAACGGGAGAGAGCTGGCACTAAACCGATATGAGTGGAGGAAGACTCTTGAGGAGGCCTAGACCCACCAGGGGCTGTAAAGCCAAGAGTGACGATGATGATGACAAATAGGTAATCTATAAATGAGTCATTTGTAACTTTCTTTGCACTCCTTTTATCTGTCATTGCTTTCCGTCTATCTGAGTGTACAAATCCGATTCGATTCCGTTCGATTTCTTAAAATAAGAGAAGTGATGGCAGGTCAAGGAATAATATCTCCCCTCGATTTTTCTGAACGGGACCATTAGACCGACAAATGAACAAGCTCCCAACGGACGCCAGATAGTGACGTCACGGCGCCGGGACGCTGAATATATTAAGTGACGTCGCTCGCCTCCCCAGCACGAAACTGTCGTCAAAATGATTGTCCCAGAACGCAGGAACTCTCAGAACAAAACCTTATTATTATTATCTTTTACCAGCTACAGTATTACTTTCTTATATCCGTTCCATAATTTACCATTTAAAAGTTTTTTAAGTCACGGCGATCTCTATGAATCGGATTTTGGTCGCATAATTTTTTTGTAGAAAACTCTCATCTTCCGTAGTTCACGCATACACTTCAAATTAATATAGATTGTAGATATCTGCAAAAAATATATTGTAGATATCTATGGTAAGGCTGACGTTTGTGCGTACATGTCGAGTCTCTGTGTCAAATTAAACGTCGGCGTCGTGTACACAGGTTTGACTTTTTGTCTCTTTCTACCAATTTCTAGGCGGATCCCTTAGTTAAACTCCAATCTATATCTTAACACGTGTACATGGTATTGAGATTCATGCACCTAAAATATTGTGAGTCCATTAGATACATAATGCATCTACTCAGCAGATCCGATTTCGGCTTATCTTCCCAGATGGTACTGATATCCAATTATTCAATCCGATCCACGTTCGGTAACTTACATAGATGCCGCCGCGCCGTCGACAGTAGGCAGTTCTTCTAGGAACGGTATAATTCATGCATTTATACGCTGCGCTCCATAGGGATACCACATGTACAATTTAACTTGCCATAGATTTGTATGAAAACCTATCCAAACCTTCCCTTAATTTCTGGAACTCACGCAACACCTTCCCCAAATATCATTTATGATCTGATCAAGAAAATCCAATCTCAATACTTTAAATTATAACATTGTTTTGAAATGAAAAAAAATGCATCTACCTACCAACTTATATATTAAAGGCAACGTTGCGTGCATACAACACACTCGCAGAGACAATAAAGGTTTAGTAGCTCTTCACTACTATACAGTGAATACAGGCATATTTTTCATGGGCCTACGAACGAAGAAGTCAGTAGAACGCATAAGACGAATTTCCCTCCTACTTTCTAAATTCAGATAAATTATCCCGCGTCGCATCTGGGGTTCTTCTCGATGCGAAGTAAGTCATTCGGAACCGACTTACATTCATATATCCACGCCATCGTTTCTGAATATCGCGCAATATTAATCCGGCTCGAAGCTCCGTAAATCAAACAATACAGCGCTTCAGGAGTAGGAAAACATTTTCAAAATCAAGGCTTTTGTTTCGTACAACAAAAGTGTACTCGTACTCACAACCTGCAGAGGACTAATTAATGAGCGCGGGAAGCGCATGACATTCGGGACCTCATTTTATCCATCAACAAAACAGCTTTTTCACCGATAGATTAATAAAAAAACGAGCGAACCTTACAGTAGTCGCATATGATGTGTAACATTTGATATCTCCCTTGTGAAAATGTGAATTGGGCAGCGACAGATATTAGCCTCAAAATTAAAAAAAAAAAAACATTTTTTTATCAAAATAAAAAATATCAATTGAGCAGCGACAGAAATTAATTTCTAAATTTAAAAAAGCTAAATATGGAAATATTTATTCGAATAATTATTCATTATTACTCACTTGCATTTTTTATCAATGATCTGCACTTTTTTCAGACACTTGCTTTTAAAATTACATTTATAAATACATTTATATTAATATACATACATTCTTTTTCTGTTTCATCAGCCTTCATCTCTCCACTGCTGGATATAGGCTTCTTCCTTCTCTTTCCATCCTTCCTCGTTGTTTGCTAATTGTAGCCAGTATACATTATACATCAACGTTTAGAAAAAAATAAGTCATAAATATTGAAAAAAATGCAAGCTTTCATATTCCATAACTCCATAACTACTGATATCAGGTAATGGTTACTTGAACATTTTCGTCTCATAATCAAGGCAGGAATCCACCTGTAAATTATTGTGGACTAGCTCTGTTACACCCTGTATATTAATTTCTACAGACTGGTGGGTCTTGTTACAAAGTTCACTAGAAGCAACGATTTATTTGATATTAAGAATCGTAAAGTTTATCAAAATATAAATCAACGTATTAAGATTAAATATAAATATGTAAAAAAAATTAAATAAAAATGTAACGCCGGAATCAATGAATGAGAATTACGGGATTGTGGGAGGATACTGGAATATGGAGGGGCCCTTGAGGTGATTTTTTTACGAAAATGGCGCTATAGAAATTATCCATTATTATTGTTACGGAACGAATGGACTGTATTTTAGGAGATAAAGGATGATAGATGAAATTACTAACACTAAGAGTATTTTCTTCCTCCAAGTCTGTTTCACGGCGATGGTTGGGGAAACCAACGATCACTCTACAGATTTTCTAATCTGAACACTTAATAAACAAACTGTTGCGAAAGTACGACAAATTTTTCAAAAGGTTACATCAAGAATCAATTCGCTGGTATTGCGACACAAACGACACTACTCTCAACAGGTAGATTACGACAGTGTAGACGAAAAATAAGGGAAGGGGGTGTGATGTAAATGCCAGATTCGTGTTCACGAGAATTAAAAAAGTCTAGAAACGCAAAATACCGAACGAAAATTCATTGTAACAAGAGAAATGTATTTTAAAAATAAAATTTTAAATAAATGCGAGAGTACAAATGCTTTCAACTTCACCCTAGCGTAATTTTTGATCAAAAACGTTACTGGGGACATCTCTTAAAATGTTGGATAAGAGCAGATCTTCGTGGGGAAGAGGCAAAATAGTCCATTTCCAATCCACTGCGCAGGAAATTGTGCATTGACTGATGCATTCCATTGCATTGTATGCGAAATGTGACTGCGGTCTGTCCCATTGAAAATTGAAAAATACTCAGGTTTGGATTTATCTGTGAAATCAAAAATTTTCAGGTGAGCCCAAATAGTTGCTGTTGTGGGCGGGTTTGAAAAATGTCCGAGTATTCTGTCGAGCATAAGGTCAAGATAAAACTTAAGTTGAATACGATGGGCATAAGTGACCAACAGTGATTATATAATAAATAAAGTCCGTAGGGAGTGTAGAGCGCCATACAACTCTTGACAGAGGCATTGTGGTCCAGTACGAGGTGCACTCGCCTATCTCTTGTAGGTTTGTCTTGACATTAGCTCATCTACGTTTCACGATTCTTAGCACCGCTTGTACGAGATGAGATTTTGACAACTTACTGCATGCGACTGTACGTCAACACAAACGTCATGTAGAACCATGGTAACTGTTGTATCACTAGTGGTATCCTTTTACGTAAGGTGCGTCTTATTTCTAGATAATACGAGATCTCGAACTGAATGGATGACTTGCAAGTGATAACGATAAAACAGGAAGTACAATATCGGTATTTTTTGTACAAAGTGTTTATCGATACCTTTGAGATGTGGTATTAGAGATGCATGTTGCCTAAACCATGGATATCGAGACAAACAAATGTCTCCATATTTCAAGAACTCAAAACCAGGGAAAGACTTTCAACCACCTCTGAAATGAATCCACCATTTTGTGGACATATTGCCAGAAAAGAAGATAGCCTGGAGAGGCTTATTGTAGTGGCCACTTCAAGGGTCTAAGAGAACGAGGAAGGTCCCCTATCCGGGCCGACCCAGGTTACTCGATTAGGCCGACCATGTTTAAAAAGCTACTGGCTCTCTGGTGACAGCGCCGAGATCTGGAGGATGCCGGGAAAGATGGAGAAGAATAGAGGGCGGGAGGTCATGAAGATCATGATCCTTGATTATGAGGATTCGATAATCCTAATAACCAAGAGCGCACGCCCGTGCGCGTGAGTATTAAAACCTATCTTCCTAACTAATACTTACATATACTCCTGTGTACCGTTCATGCATGCACGTGTCACGTTCTCGAGATATATCAATAACTAACAACTATTTATTCTAAAAATTATGTTTGTTAATTCAAAACATTTATTTTGTTTTAACTGCTGCATTAGGATTCCCCCAGAGGATGAATGGAATATTTACATAGAACATGGCTGAGTGAGCTCTGAGATTTGATGTCTTCACGGTGGACTTCGAAAGCCGAGATTTTTCGCGAAAAATCTCATGGGATAAAAGGTATCTAGAGTCGAAAATGTCATATTTGGACACGGGCCATGAGAGGGTGTATGCTTGATACGGTATTTATGCTCTCGTACTTGTACGGGACTTGTACTCTCGCTGCCTGTCCCGCCCACTACAGATCCCTTACATCTCCTTCGGAATATCCGATGTGTCTAATCTCTTCCAAAATTCCAAGTTCTGTGTCATCATCCGTTCTTGCGTAAAGGGTCTTGTGTATTGTCAATATTATTGATCAATAATATTGGCTGGGCTGAGGCCCACATGTGACTATGCATTATTGACTCTGCTTTTAAAGTGAGGATATCGTCATATTGTAATGTGTATGACTGTTTCTTGAGTTAATATAAATGTTACATGAGATTTTATAACGTTTGATTAAAATTATTTTAGGTTAATTTAACATATTTTTTATTTTAAATAAACTAATAAAGAATTGACACCAATCCTTTCTCTCAAAGAACATAAACGCAAAAATAAATATTTATCTCAATGCATTTCAGGAGAAATTATTATTCTTTGTTATTTTTTTTATTATTCATTTTAAACTGCTTTATTAATACTAATTGTGCGATATAAAAGCAAAGGCAGCAATATCCAAAAAATTAAAAAATGTTTTAAATGCAGTCACCGAGATCAGGTACTGAATTCTAGATTTTATGTGTCTATCCCTTCCAAAATCATGTTTCCTATAAATTTATATTCTATGTTTCTTATAAAGCTCGAATTCCGTATATTACAAATTAGTAATCCTCAATGACTGCATTCAATTTTTTTTATACTGCCGCCTTTGTTTTTATATCCCACAATTATCTTCACATAGTCACTTATATTATTAATCAATTACATTGATTGAGTTGTATCGATAAATTATATTGATTGTGTGTGGGGACTTTTGGATTTGCAACCTACTTTATTGGTGAGAGACCGAGCTTCACACCTACACAGCTCAACTGATTCTATCAGTGTTGTATAGAATTTTGCCATTAAATAAGCTAACAAATTCATTATCTAATTTCTTACAGAAACTTTGATGAAATTATTTTATAAATCGACGGATTAATACACTTTAGAATGGTTGCGTTCTCTTCCAGGCTGATCATCTGTGGACGTAGCTACAGGCTCCTCTACCAGGTCCCCAGACCAGATCCCCTGCAAACTACGCTGTCCATTTAACAGCTAGCGAAAGCCAAGGTTCAGACTGATGATCGATAGAGATCACAGTATGAATTCCTAACACAAATTCAAAACAAATCAGAATGTGTGAAAACAAATTTATTACTTCCTTTCTTTTAACTCGTAGTGTCTGCTTGCTTGCCGGCTTGCCGTCGAAAAAACTTTGGATCGATTTTTACCCTTTTTCCGTGATTCAATCGAGTTGAAACTTTGCAAGTAGACTCGTGGCGACGATCAAAAAGATCTATCAAATTTTTGTTAAAAAAAATTAATAATTATAGTATAATTTCGGATTTTTAGATATTTTAATGTTTTTTTCAAATTGGAATCATTAGAAAAGTTTGCTTACTAGCAACGGCGGCCCGATACTGTCGCGGAATATTTTCTAAATTTGAATTACTCCGTCGGTATACATAATAGGTACTTCACTACACAAAGCATGAAGTGTCTTATCAAAGCTCAAAACATCTGAAATTTTAGAAATATATTAAATTCCTGTAAGTTTAGTGTTCTGTTATATGTTTTAATTCGTCTTTAATTGTTGTTATATTTTACAAAGAAAGGGAGTATAATAAAAACTTGTTTTTTATGGGTTAATTTTTTTAATGTTCTCAGTAACATTTCAATAATAGACTGCAAACGAACTTGATTTTACCAGTATTTCAGTTAAAATCAAATAATTACAAAATTTATTGTAGTGATTAAATAGTCCCAGTTCTGGAACAGCCGCTCCTGCTTCGTCGGCGACATGAACATATTGAGTCATCCCAGAACGACACACAACAACCTACCGCCATGGAGCGCGAGACAATCGGAACAACGGAACTGTCGGGGGAGGCTAATGAAGGCTGTACAGCGAACAGAGTACACACACCGCCATGTGGGGGTGGAGTGAGTGAGTGTCAAGCCCCGAGATTTTAGAAATTTAATCTTAGCAGTGTCAGAAGAAGTCTACCTTCGTAATTTAAATAGGCGAACGAAATATAAATACATTTAAAATCAAGTGACTTATTATTTGATTTTATAGTGTTTTGGAGGTGTCAACGATCACCACAAATTAGTAGTCACCAATTTGTGGTGATCGATGAATGAGGAGAAAGCTGCTTTAGGGTCACCACCCATCATGTGACGGGAATTCTCCAAAGTCGTGAAATTTTTGATGATTTTATTCGCTCGGTAAAACAAGTTATACCTACATAAAACGATAATAAAGACAATGATAAAGACTCGACGGACCAGGGCTTCCAGCCGACGCCGGGGGTTTTTGAGAGACTGACATGCCCGTAGAGGGCGTTGGCTAGTTTTATATTTTTGCGAACAAAGAACTCTCTTGAAGTATAGCTGTGTGTGTATGCTGACGGTGCTCCGAGCATCGCCCTGTGACCCTGCCTCGTATACACTGCTGTGCCTCAGTTTTGTTTACGCGGCAGACTCGCCAAGTTTATGTGTGTGCGTGATCTAGATTTCCCAGATTTTTTCTATCTTATTTCTTTGATTGATTATTTTGTAATCATTTAATCCCCTTTTTATTTTATTTTATCTTTTCCTTCTTGGATTACTTTATTTGTGAAGTTATTACTTCTTTTGACGCAATGAGATGTTTATAATGTTGTTTGTGAAAAACACGAAATGGGCGCGCATCCATTAAACTATCCAAAAAATTTCACCTGAAATTAGTGTTCCAGTAATGTAAATAATGTATTGTCGACCATCTTGAATCGAGTACCAATCATAAAGATGCTCAATTCAAAAACTGACGAATGATTGGTTATTGAATTGAAAATTAGAACTGTCGAAGCTGTGTAATCGAAATGTCAAAAAGAGCCTTCTCGTACAAATGAATGTACCTACATTATTTGAGAAATTATTTATTGCAGAAACGACGTAATTCCTAATTAATGATCATGATCAATCTGTACAATGTTAACGTCATATCTATTAATAATCGAATCCTAGCCGTCGCTTGGTGGACCAGCGTCCTGTCACACAGAAGATGGCAAAAGAAAAATTCAAATTTCGATATTCAATTATCCTTGAGCGACAACGGTTCTGGGATCTGTCCCTATAAAGAGAGAAAAAATGTCGCATATTATCGGCCGTTCCGATTCGTTGAATTTTCTATTTCGGGTCCCAGTAAAAACAACTGTTTCACCAAATTATGCAGATAATCCGAGAGATCCCAGCGAGGTTTCGGATTCCGAACCTTTTTTCCCAGAAAAAGAGGAATATCCGCTGAGGGGATGGCGGTCAGAGACTAAGATTTACGACCGCATTATGTAGATCTCGATCCCCGTTGCTGACACCGGAGTAGGCCGGACGCTCGTTTAACTTACAAGGCTCGGTGTGATAATGTGGTGATAAGCTCGGAGTGTCAGTATTGGTCAGAAATGAATCGAAGACCACATGGCAAGAAGTTGTTAACTAACATTTATGTCACAAATGAGTTAATAAGCCGTCTAAACTAAATATTGTACGCTCTTTCCATTGGAAATAAGTTCAGAACTTAAAAATAATTAGAACATGTTCAAATCATGAGGATTAACATGTTAACTACACTTTTTCATAAAAATCTAATCAGTTACTAATGGGAAGAACATGTTATCTTCAATAATAACATGTTCATGCCATCATTTTGAAATTAACACGCCTTTTAATTTGATTGGAATATTTAAAATATAATATATTTAATTATAAATTTTACCCTGGCAGTACTGTCATATATTTGTTTTTATTTGAAGACTATTGTAATATGTAATTATATATTATTTTTCAATAATTTTAAATGGTACATACTATGTTTTGTATTATTAATGAACATGCCAGTTATTTTGTAATTTTGGATAATGGATGGTAAAAACGGATAGCATTGAAGGGTTATTTGAAGTTTGTGTTTTACCAATTTCAAAAAGGTGTTATTCTATTAAAAATGAGTTCCAGAGGCGAAAAAATGGTTGTTAACTACATTTTTTTAGGTAAAATTGGTATATTTTTATTTTTTGTACATAAATGCGTTTTTTTTATTTTGCAAATATTTTTTGATATTTTAGTGACATAAATCAATAAAAATTAATCTCGAATTAGCAATAAGGCGAAATGCAAATGTCTAATTATCTCAAAAAAACTTGAATGTTAGATAACAACTTCTTGCCATGGGGTCTTCAATTGTTAATGCCCACAAACAATTCGGTTTCTCGATGCCATGAATGTTTCAACTATTTTTCAATAAATTAAGATGAATTTTGAAAGTCGAATTGATGGTTTGTTAGAAGGTTTTTGGCATTGAAACTCCACACTTACCATACGCCAACTCTGGGTCAGGCGCTACGTGCATGTTGGTCCGCGAGAAGTATTTTCTTTCCCTCCTACCCTGCATATCTGCCGAGTGTTCCCCTATCCGCCAACTGGAGTCCCGTCTTGTAGCGGTTACAAGCTCCGTATATTGAACACTTTTTGTCGTCGAGTTTGTTCTTCATCCGACGAACTTGAATACAATAAAAGATGGACATCGCTATCTGAAAACATTTTTCCTCGAAAATGTAGCAGCAGCCAGCACAGTATATATGTGCATGTTAAACAAACAGCATGAAACACATATTGACAACGACAACTGAAAAAAAAATACGTCAATCTGTCATACTTCTGTCAATTTCAACTAACGGACGGTAAACTGGTGGTTCGACTGTCGGTATCGGCCGTTCGTAAAATTTTACTAACGGATTGTTATAAGACGAAAAAAATGACGTTTATATCAAATTTCGGTTTATTTGATCTGAAATTTATCTGACGGACGTTTATAAAACCGGCCCTAAAAAATATATTTTTGGGGTTGCGCCCTCTTCCGGAAGGGGAGTGTTAACACTTCACCTGTCGACGAGAGGTATCCCGACAATTGCGCGCAAGACAACTGTGCAGTTTTGTCGGTGACTAGATAAGATACCTTATCAGGTAAGATAAAATAATATATCGATAAAATAAGAATCGATAAAATAATAATAGAGAAGCTTGTCGGTCTTGTGGTTAGGACTCTCGCCTCGTGATCCAAAGGTCGCAGGTTAGAATCTCACTCCAGACAAGCAAATTAGTCCTATTTTCATAGCACAAGCGTTTAGCTTAATTTGAAAATAGTAATAATATTGATGTGACACGAATTCCGTGTTCGCATCTCAATTTAAAAAAAAAATATTAATAATAATAATCATTTTTAACAATAGTAATTCACTCAACATTCAAACACCCTATATTACATCCCCCTCTTGTCCATATTAGCCTCGCCCCGCAAACCTACCCCTTCCCACCACTCCACTCCCACACCAGACCCGACAAGAAGTCATTAGTCTTAAGATTTAATTTAGTTTTTTACTGAAGATGACGCAGTAAGCATCGAAAACGTTATAATTAAAACCTTTTAAATTAAAGTGTTATAGTGAGAAGAAAACAATGTTGTTATTTTTAATTTATTAAAAATATATTACAATAAACTTCCACAAAGTTTGTCACGATAATTTCGAAAAATAATATATCGGTTGAAATATTTATTCCAATTGCCTATTATCATATATTCTGTCGTATCCAAAAAATGATTTGCCTCGTGTTTGAAGAAGCATTATTTATATAACAATATCGTTTGACATGGATAAGTTGGAGGGCTTATTTGCGGAAGTGCTTTATGCCTCGCTGTACAGCCGATACATCAGCATCACTGTTAGCTCCAAACACTCCGCTCAATCACTTGGAAAAATCTCTCCCAGGTGCGCGTCACCTTTCACTGAGTAATTCTTTTTTTTAGATTGTGAATAATCTGTTCATTTTTCATTTTTATTGGCGTAAAATCAATTTAGTAGTTTATTGTATGTTGCCCCACTTCTTGAAAAATGTTTTTTTGTGGTTTAGGAAACTCGAGGTCATATATTACCTTTGCCTTATTGTTTTATCAAATATTAAAGTACAAGCATTTATAATTTGCAGTATATCCATATGACGTATGTGTTTTACTCTGTCAAATGCTTTTTCGTAGTCTATAAAACAAGCATATATATCTTTTCTTTGGTCATAGCATTTTTGCAATAAGATATGTATTGTTGTCAGCGCTTCACGGGTACCAAATCCGTGCCTAAACCCAAATTGAGTATATCTAGGTCACGTTCGCGCGCATGTATTATTTTCAAAAATATTTGTAGGACGTGGCTCATAATTAGTTAGTAATTTTTAACTCCTTAATTGCAAATGTAGTAGGTACTTTTTAATGAAAAATTCCCACCCTTAAACTGCGCGGTACTTAGTATTATGATACATTATGTACAATAAATATACACGCTAGGGGACCGAATTTATACATTTTATCCGACTCCATTCATTTTATACTGATGTACAAACAACGG